>CAWUDS030004439.1:4843162-4942027 GCA_963859935.3 Lathyrus sativus | reverse complement strand
CTCGAGAAATCGTGGTGGAGGGATTTAAATACAGATAACCGAAAATTTTGCCTTTAGACGCAGTGCTATGCAATGATATGGACAAAACAAAACGAACTATAATGCTAAATATAATATGAATCTGATATGATGCGTATGATGAAAATGACAAATGCACGGATACAGACGAAACAACGTCACAGGGGACGACCCACCGAGGAATTGCACTAGGGAAGAAGACATGTCATATCTGGAAGAACGTCGGGTAGACACGACACAGAATTGTTGATAGGTGCCAAGTAAATTAGAAATTGTCCGCAAGGTAAGACGCGGGTAAAACACGAGCTCAGGAGAAAAACGCAAATGGGGATAAAACACCCATGATGCCAAGTAAATAAATTTTGCCCACAAGGTAAGACGCGGGTAAAGCACGAGCTCAGGGAAAAAAAAAAGCAAATGGGGGTAAAACACCATGATGTTAGGTAAACCCAGGAATATCTGGTAAACGGGGAATAAAACACCCGGGATAAAAGGTACATGGGGGATAAAACACCCAAGGATAGAAGGTAAATGGGGAGTAAAGCACCCAAGATAGAAATGTAAATGGGGAGTAAAGCACCCAGGATAGAAATGTAAATGGGGACTAAAGCACCCAAGATAAAAATGTAAATGGGGAGTAAAGCACCCAAGATAAAAATGTAAATGGGGAGTAAAGCACCCAGGATAGAAATGTAAATGGGGAGTAAAGCACCCAAGATAGAAATGTAAATGGGGAATAAAGCACCCAAGATATGCACATGTATAGGAATTATGCTATGACATATGATCAAATGCAAATGCAGACGTCGACGACAAGGCTCGACTCTTTCTGTGAGATGACAAAACTGGAGGACTGATTCCTCAACACGGAGATCACTGTCATTCTGTTAAACTGTATCAAGTCGATAGTCACTGTAGGAATGATGAATAACTGCTTAGGGATTATGCGAGTAAACTGCCCCAGGTCAAATGAACTGATAATTGCTTCAGCTGTCTGATTCGTGGAATCGACTGTTTTGTTGTATCCTCAGAGGGCTCGCCCCAGTCTGGGTCTTGAACAATTCTCTGGATAAACCAAATCTGAGAAGATATTGCCTTGAACAAATCTTGAACTAATTCTTTGACAGGATGTAAAAGGAACTTGCCCCTGATAAGATCACTTGACCAAGTTTCTCATTGTTTGAAAATTCCTTAGAGGAAAGCCAGTTTGCAAACAAAAATATTCCTACAAACATGGTAATGCAAAGTTCATGCGACTTTTGAAATTAAAATTATTTTTGAAAGATGGAAAATACATGAGTCGTTAGTCAGAACACAACGGTTCAAGACGCTCAAAGTTTAAAACAAAGGTGTACTGCCAAAATAAATGATTCACAAAGATCTTTAGGAGTCAGGTTACGCAACCTTGTTGTAGTATACTTTCAAAATAACATTGCTTCAATTAGGTCTTTTGAGGGTTGTAATGTGGCCTGTTTCACGGTTTATGAAACAAAAGATAAAGGCTCAAAATTTATTTGTACCCACCCAATCTACGTGATGATCCTCAGTCCTATGCTCAGTTAACTCATACTATGCATTCAGGTTCCCATAAGTTAGGGATTTCATTGATCGTCGCAGTGATGATTCAGAAGTCAAAGGGACCTATGAAAAGGCAGCCACTACTCCCCTATAACATTTGATTGTTTTGACATTGAGGATTTTCAAGATAAGGATTTAAAAATCTCTTTGTATTATCCCTAAATTTTGCCTGAACTGTTTATTTTAGAGTTTACAGTCAGCGGGATGCCCCAGTTTTGCCTAAGTCTCCTTCATAGGTTTTGACTTAGCGGGCTTCTTTTGATTTTTTTATATTATTTTTTTGTGTGAAGGAAAGTGACTGTTTGATTTTAATGATTACGGTGAACCATCATCGACCTTTTGATTAGAAAACATCTTCGACACTTGTTTGACGTGTGCGAAGGAAAATTTGTTAATGAAAGGTGTATCGTATGAACACACAACCAAGTTAACTGAGAACTACCCATCCCAAGGTTAAAATTGTGGGTTTTTTGTAACGAAAGAAACTCCAACTTCTAGGCTCGAAGGGGGTGACGTGGGATTAACTTCCTTATTTCTCCAGTGTTTGGGAATCTAAACAATGCCTTACATCGTCAACAAGGTTTAATTGAAAGCATACTGACAGCAGTTATGGGTATAACATTTTCGTCATCCTCCCTCCAATCTTAGCATATCAAAATTTTGGACAAGAAGTAAACATTTGAAAAATAAAGCATAAAGATGCAAATAAATGGACGGAAATGAATTGAATCAAAAGTCGCAATGCTTATTTCATTAATGAAAGTACAAACATAATTGAAAGCAAACAACTTAAACAAAATAAGGAAAGTGCAAACAACGAGAAACAAAAGGCCTAGTGACAAAACTTCATTTCTGATGTACTGGCAAGGGATTTTTCTGAACATCCGGATGACTGTCTGTAAAATCAAGTATTCCAGTTCTAACCAATTCACATACTCTAGCCTTCAATGCAAAACAATGCTCCAAGTCATGGCCTGGGGCACCCTCATGGGAAGCACAATGGAGATCAGCCCTAAATCCAGCCGGAGGATTAAGAGGAGGTGGTAAAGCCTTTGTAGTAATCAGTCCTTGCCGGACTAAGTCAGGATATAGCTCTGTGTAAGTCATGAGAATAGGATCAAAGTGACTCCTGTTCCGTTTCTGGTCTGATATCTGTGTCGAGGAATCAGCTTGACGACTCAAAGGTACACTAGAAAAAGATAGGACCAAGAAGGAGAAACTGGGGGATAAATGCAATGCAAAAATGTGATGCTAATGCCATGCAATGGTTTCAAGAATTTCAACGGTCGATTGCGAATATTGCTTTTTAAGAAAGTTGGAAAAAATTTTAGACTTTAAAATGTAAGGCTTTTCAAATTTGCAAAGGACTGCTGAATTCCTTGAAACTAGAAATGATATGATGCTTTATGGATGCGAAGCACAAATACACATAAGCAAACAAAAGGTCCTAAGTTAGAGGAACAATGAATGGAGTCAAGGTCTACCCTTCCCAAAGAGGTATGTACTATAGGTTGATTGTACCTGCAGAACAAGGGTTCTAAATCAGTGCCCAAAGTCATCAGTCCATCTTTCGGATATTATCGACTTCCCGACTGACTCGAGGGTCGATAATATTCTCAAGAGAACCTCGTTCGAGCGTAGTATCGCGTAGCAACCATTGTAGGACTACTCCCATATAGTTCCCGCACTACGTCCTATATAAGGCCAAGATGGTGTAAAGGTACTACGGTTCCCAGTATCACAGACTCCAATCGATAACGGTAAAAGTTTTCACGACTACACTCGATCAACCGACCCATTTTTGAAAGGGTCTCAACTGAGCGGTGATTCTCGATTTAGCTTAGTCGGGACTCACTCCCTATAAGCCTCGTCGAATATATCAGCCATGCTATCATAAGGTCGCTCAAGTCCGGGTGTAGGACTTATCTCACAACACAGTAACTCCAAGTAAGGTACCCCAATATATACATACAAGTGAGCAAAATATATAATAAAACAAATATATAAAGAAAAATAAACAAAATAGGGATAACCCTCAATAGTTAGGACTCCCCAGTGAAGTCGCCATTTTCTGTTGCGGTGAAATTTGGATGTCAAGCTATTGATTAACTTGAATCTTAATTCATTTACAACCGGTCTTTGATTTATCCGAAGGAAAGGTTAAAGAAAGGAAAAACCTAAAAGGGAGAGATCTAAGGTTCGGGGGTTGGTTAAATTTAGGGAAGGTATTAGCACCCTAAACTTCCGTAGTACTCTACGGGAACCTTTTGTTTATTTTTTTTATTTATTTCATTAATTATTTTGCTTTAGGGTATATACAAAGGATTGAAAATTAAAAAAGACCTAGGGGTTAATTCTGAGTTTACTCGGCAAGATGTCGCATCTTGTGCCTACATATCCTTACGGGAATGGAATCAGAGTAACTGTAGTTCCCCTCAAAAGGGAGGTTAGAAACGTCTTGACTGTGGTCAAGGTTTCAATGGGGAATAAACGTATCTTAGGGACACGCTTACGCGGAGTATAGAAACTCCAATATATACGTTGTAAATTGTTAAGTGAATTAGGGTTAGGTTAGGGATTCCGCGGCGGGAAACCCTAAAATGAGTGCGGCGACTCTTTGACCTAAAGCTAGGGGTAGTTTTGTAATTTTGCCCACGGCGGGACACCTAGGCTAAACAGGGTTTGATCCATTAAAGGGGTAAGGCTATTGACTCGGCGGCCAAAAGGCTGGACCTAATCCTTCGGAAGGATAAAACTGTAAAAAAATGTGAAAATATGACAAATCATTATATGGAGGAATAATTAAGGTACAGAAATAAGAAAAGTAATAAAGGCAGAGGATATAAAGAAACAAAGAAACATTTCTGAAAACATGAAGAATATGAAAATATGTAATGACACTTAGAATGAAGTGAGGGAGGAAAATAGTGTGGGGCTGTGGCCACCACAAGCACATCTCAACCTCGAGCATGCACATGAAATGCCAAAAGAAAGAAAAGTAATAAAAGGGTACATAAAATGACACGACAAACATCAAACATCAGGAGTTCCTTACGAAAAGGTTTTAATTTTTTAATATTTTAATTATAAAAAAAAGGTTTTAATTTTTTAATATTTTAATTATAAAAGAAAGGTTTTAATTTTTTAATAAAAAATATTTAAGTTAAAAATTATAAAAAAAATTAAGTTTAAATTATATAAAAAAAAGTTTTTGGAGGAAAAGTCTTTTCAGTTTTTTTTTTTAAAACAAAAAGGCTTTTCATCCAAAAAAAGGCTTTTCAGTTTTTTTTTTTAAACAAAAAGGTTTTTCATCCAAAAAAAAGCTTTTCAGTTTTTTGGGGAAAATGCTTTTCAGTTTTTTTTGGGAAAAGGTTTTTGGGAACAAAAAGGTTTTTTTTTCTTCTTGGGAACAAAAAGGCTTTTCAGTTTTTTAAAAAAAGTCTTACTAAAAAAAGGTTTTAATAATAAATAAAAAAAAGGGTTTTGATTTAAAAAAAGGTTTTCATAAAAAAGGGTTTTGATATTAAAATCTAGGGACCTAAACACACATGGAGATTAACATGGCAAAATATGCACATAAACAGGAAAAAGCAAAAGGTTTAGTAATTTAACGGACCTAAACACATTAACATGGCAAAATATGCACATAAACATGAAAAACAAAAGGTTTAGTAATTTAACGGACCTAAACACATTAACATGGCAAAATATGCACATAAACATGAAAAGGCAAAAGATTTAGTAATTTAACCTACGAAGCGGAGGTTTGCTTCGATAAATGTGAAAAAGGTTTGAATAAGGGAACACTGGAGAGCTTCAATCCTTCTGACGAGTTGTGGGAACGACCGCCTTTCTTCTCTGGGGATCTCCTTTGTTTCTCCCTTTCTCTCTCCTCTTTTCTGAAGAAAACCTTCTGACCCCTTTTCAACAAGGCAACACATGTATATATAGGGAACAAATTAGGGTTAACACCAAATTGTTAATAATGTCCCTAAAGCCCATTTTAAAGCCCAAACTAAATAATTAGTTAAGAAAAAATATAATTTAAATAATTCAAAATAATTAAAATAAAACTAATAATCCTATTGATTCCTAAAATCAAAAATATTATAAAAAGAACAAAATTTTTTCCAATATTTTTTATTTTATGATTTTTTGGATATTTTTATGAATAATTTAGAAAAAAGTGAAAAAAAATAATATTTAAAAAAAAGGTTTAATCAAAATACGAAAATAATAATTAAATAATAATAAAAAACTATTTTTGTTATTTTTTAATGAAAGATAGAAAAATTTAGAGTAAAAATAATAAAAAACCAAAAAGTGACAAAGGTGAGATTCGAACTTTCAACCTCTCACACTCACAACTCCTTACACATGTCCTCTTGCCAATTGTGTCATTTTTACTTTTTAGAAAAAAAATGCATGCCATATGATATTTACCTGCAAAAAGTCAAACGACTACACAAATTTGTTAGTAATTGATTAAATGCAATAAAAATGCAATGAAATGCGACGACAAATCTTAGGGCAAAATTTGGGGTATTACATAAGGCATCAAACCTAAACCCTAAAAGGAGGCATCTAAACATCAATCTAGAAAGCAAACATATTTTCATCACAAAAATGTGAGAAAACTTTTATGGGATCATACATGTCTAACCTAATCACACACAAAAAATTAGGCTTAAAAACATCACCATGAGATCATACAAAATTCCACAAAACTATGCACCAAACATGAACATTTTAATATCAATTAAAATGAAAAATTCCAATTAAATCAGAAATTATATGAAATGAAAATATTTTTTCTCTAAAAAATAATAGACTCGATCATGAGTAATATGCAAAAAGAATGGATTTAATTGGATTAATATTCAATTTATTGTGAATTTTACAAAAACCATGAACAAAATGAAAATAAAAATGAAAATCCAATTAAAATAACCAAACACACGGTGCAAGAAGCAATCAGATTCAGTTAAAAACGTGGGTTGGGCCCGCTGGGGGGTGTGGATAACACTTAAATCATTAAGCCCAAACGCCTGAATAAATGAAACGCATCGTTTCATCAGAAATCCTTCACAACTCAGAATTAAAGCGTGGCCCTTGGATCTTCTCCCAGTCAATGGTCAATCCATCATCCAATGGTGTAAACTTCGTCTTCTCCATTTCAAACGCCTGAACTTCGCGCCCAGCTCCGGCCACCACCGACGGAGCTCCGATCATCCCCTTCAACCCTAGTTCTTCGTAGAGGCCTCCAATCCAAGAGGTCAAAACATGAAACTCATCCCAAATCTTGCCACGAATTCAATTATACCATTAGTTTCTTCTGAAACCTCAAGAATCATCATCTCCCAATCTCAACCAAAAATAGTGATCTTCCTATTTTGTCTCTAATTCATCAATTAACCATCTGAAATCCATCCTAGGCCATTCTACAACTAATCTAGCACCCTAATTCAACCTAATTCTACCTAAATCATGCTATAGGAAGAAGGTTACCAACCTGGAAATTCTTGAATAACAGATGCACCAAATCTTCACTTCAAGCTCTCAAATCTTCTGGACACGATCACTGAACCTCCTCCTTGCTTCTGTATGCAAAAGATTCAATGGAAAGTGCTTCAATCTTGAAACACGATGATGAGTTGCAGGTGCTGAAAACCACTTGCTCCCACACGACCTAGCCACCAATTCTTCTTGGAAATGATCTGGAATCAATCCTTGATACTCATGGAAGAAGAATCAATCAAGAAAATGGAGGAATTTGATGAAACCGATTTCAATTGCAATCTATGAAAACTCAATCTCAATCTATGCTCAAACCTTCAATGATCACCAACATCTTCCATGGATCCATTCTACTCAATATATAGATGGAGTTTGGATGATCTAGAACTCTCTAGATCCTTCCAATGAGGTTTTCCACATCTCATGTCATGAGATTTTGAATCACTTATCATGACATGTACAACCCTTGCAAACAGCTTGGAATTCATCCCATTCACTCTTAATTTCTCCCCTAGTGAGATATTAGAGGTGTTTAGCTTGCAAAAACCCTTGCCCATGCCTTGATTTTGAGTTATGCAAGTGTTACTTAATATGCAAGTAAGTGCTTTTCAAAGCAAGTCCACAATTTAGACCTCAAATCAAAAGCGTGGCTAAACCAATGTTTTCAAAATGTTTTCTAGAGTCAAAATGATATATTACATGCCATGGTTTGGATGTGTAGGTTGAAAACATCAATTTCTAACTTTGGTTTATTTAACTTATGCCCTTATTTTAGGTCATTTTTGCAACTTGGAGATACAAGCCTTTCCATCATCTCATGACCTCCTTACTAGCCTTAAAACATCATTTTGAACAAGTTTAATGTTGAAGATTTTTCCATTTGAAGCTTGGAAATAGGAGTTATGGCCTTATGCTTGAAATGACCTATAATCTCTAAATGACCAAAATGCCCTTGACTTGTCAAAGCCATAACTTGAGTTCTACAAATCCTATCAAGGACTTCTAGTACTCTCTAGAAAGCTAAGAGGATAAGGAACAACATTCATGTTTACCAAAAGTCCATAGGAATCATCCTGCTTGGGCAAAAGTTTGATGCAAGTTGGGTGACTTTCAAGGCCCCAGATTCACATACCTCAGATGACCTGTAACTTGTCAAAGTCATAACTTGAGTTCTACAAATCCTATCAAGGACTTCTGGTACTAAAATTAAAGCTAAGAATAAGCTCTACAACATTCATGTTGGGGGTAAGATGAGATGACCATCACATCTTTAGCTAAACTGCCTTGAAGATAGGGGTCAAACTAGGGGATTTTACACTGTCAAGCCTTAGAAACCCTAGCTTGAAACTTCTCAAACTCTTCAATCATGATGATTTAACCTTGGAATCATCCTTATGGCATCTCAATGCATCAATCCATGATCACATGGCCTTTTGGATTAAGTCTCAACCTTCTCCAAATCATCAGTTGACCTAGGGTTGACCCAGTCAAACCCTAATTGCACCACTCATGGCTGAGTCTTCTTAAACTTGCACAATGACCTATCTAGGCCTCATGATGGCTTTCAAGACATCTCATAAGCTCTCTCAAGGCCTCAAGTCCACATTCCTGGCTTCAGAATCATCTGAGGAGCTCCCACAACTCTCAAGTTAGGAGACCTACAACCTTGGTTTCAACCACTCTCTCTGAGAATCGTTTAACTTCTCTGACAAGGATATCAACCCTTGAACACTTGAATAAGCTTCCTAGCTAGCTTCAAAGTCTTGTGTAGCTCTTGATTGGTAATCATACCTCTTGATCTCCTGCATACATGTCAATGAAATGCAAATGATAATGCTAATGTGAATGAGATGCAACACAAGCTAGGTAAAGAAATGTTGGTCAAATTTTGGGGTGCAACAGCTGCCCCTATTCAAACGGCTTGAACCTGACTGGGTGAGGAGCGAATGGCTCTCAACCAATCAAGGTGCGAGACGGTTGAATACCGACAAACCTGGAAATTTTCCCACTGCACAAGTACACGGTACTCTGATGGGAACGAATCTTCGAAAACTGAAATACTAGCTGCACGGCAACTAGCTGGGGAACTGGTTACGCGGTAACTGGTAATACATGGTCTATCATGCTGTCAGGCATCAAGATTCCTCGGGACTCATCAGGTCAACAATCGCGTTGATCATGCCGTCGGGCATTCAAAGAAGACTTTCGGGCATCAGCCGGACTTCATCACTAAATCGGGAATAGAATTCTCAGTCAGTCATGAACCACTTGGGGATACTCAAACTTCTACCATCCGGCACTCCGCATCAGCTGAGAGAACTGCTTCGACTTCACCGTTGGACTTCGTCAGTAAGTCTTAAAATGGGATCCTTAATCCATCATGGACCAATAAGGATAGTCATTCTTTTGCCGTCAGGCACCTTGCGTCAGCTGAGATAAACTGCTTTGACATCACAGTTAGACTTCATCGGTAAGTCAGGAAATGGGATCCTTAGTCATTCACGGATCAACTAAGGATATAAAATCTTTTGTCGTCAAGCACCCTGCGTCAGCTAGACAAACTGCTTCAACATCGCAGCTGGACTTCATCAATAAGTCTGGGGTTTTGGCACCGCTGCCGGACTTCAATCATCAAGTCTTCAAGGAAATTTCAACTTCTATGTTTAAGACCTGCTGGGGATGACACATCTCCGCTGGGGATTTTGGAGAACTATCAAGTAACTCTGCTTCGGGGATCCAAAAATCATTCTGGGTGAATCAACTCTGCTGAGGACTTCAAGAATCATTCTGAACCAGTAACTCTGCTGGAGATTTCAGGAATCATCCTGAGCAAACGCTCTGCCGGGAACTCTAAGCATCAATGTGAGCAACCAACTTTGGCGACTGCACCGAGGATTTTAAGAATCATCTTAAACAAACGACTTTGCTGGGGGAGAATTCAAGATTCATCTTGAGCAAGCGACTCCGGTGAAGAGAATTCAAGAATCATCTCGAGCAACCGACCTGCGGAGGAACACCTGTAAAACAAGAACGGTAACGACCTAGCTCATGTTTCATATGCATATGTTTGACAATGGCGCAATGCTCCACACGGTGGAAATGCTACGCGTTTAGGGTAAATGCTATTCAATCATGCAAAATGCTACGACCCCATCAGCAAAATAAATGATGCAGGGAGAATCCTCCTGTCAAGGAGAAAGGACCACTCTGGTAGAGGAAGGACTCATCCTGCCGAGGAGAAGAAATCACACCAATCTCAATTGGACTCCGCCTGGGGAAATGATCTTCAGTCAACTGCTGCAGGGGAATGAAGCTCTACGAGAATCTGGACCTTTTGAGGAAAGCGATGTCAATCGCGGAGATAAACTGCGCAGCCTTCACGGCTACTTCCCTGGAGATAACGGCTCCGACGGGGAAACACAGCGTCAGCTATTCACCACTTTACTGGGGAAAACCAATCATGGTCCCAACTGCTCCCAAGGCCTAGGCTCTCTTGGGGATCTGCAAACTCGGTTAGGGAAGAAGGAATCATCCTGCTTACAGGGGAGAGTACGACTCTGTGGGAAATCTCAATTCCGCTGGAGACTTCAGTCTGGAACTATCAATTGCTGGATACTTCAGCGTATGACTCAGCTGGGGAGATGTCGTTCCTTCAGGATACATCTGATTGGGGAGAGAACATTCTCTTCCTGGGGAGACGCATCAAAGCTTACGATCTCATGTTCAGACTCTGCGGGGAGAGGATGTTGAATTTTACTGGAGAAGAAGGAGTCATCCTGCCTGGGGACGCATACGGCGGACTGTCTGGTACATGTTGCACCTGCACCAACACAAACAAACAGACAAGATACCCTTCTCAAAGGGACCTATCAAGGTTATCATCTTGTGACAATGTTTAAGTAATTCATTGTTTCAACAATCAGTGGCCCAGGCCAGTAAGTTTATGTATGCGCATTTTGTCAAAAACATCGGCGTTCTTTTTCGCAAACAAAACAGATAAATGCTAAACAGACAAACAGAATTGCTGAATAGTATACATTTCATTGATAACGAACCCCTGAATGGGTAAAAATGTTTTACAACAGATGCAAGCTCCTGGAATGAGGAAGCTGCGCAAAAAAGTAAAAACATAAATATACATCAGTATATACAAATGTCGGCAACGAGGCGTAGACGAACACCATGAGTTGATCCCTCTATGACCTACTCGGCTTCGATACTTCTCCGACGCTTCAGCTTCAGAAGAGATTGATTCAGATAAATGGCCCTCAGGTCTTCCAAACCACTAAACAACGAAAGTCCACACGCGGAACGCATTCATTTGCTTTTTTCAAATCCCTAACTTTTGCGTGAGCCGCCCTTTGTGGGTTTTCAGTTCACCGGGATGCCCTTTTTTGCCAAAGTCGCCCTTCCAGGTTTTCGACTTTGCGGGTGTACATTTTTCTTTTATATCCCTAATTTTTGCCCGAACCTTTTTCCTTTTTTATGGTTCGCCGGGATGCCCCATTTTTGCCTGGACTCTCTTTTTACTGTCCAGCGGGTCGCTTTCAAGCAAAGTATTTTTTAACTGCGTCCGCGTTCACCGGGGATGCAAAATCTTCACCATCCATCGTGGACAACAACAAAGCTCCTCCCGAGAAGACCTTGCTGACGACGTACGGGCCTTCGTAATTAGGAGTCCACCTGTCCCGGTGATCGGAGTGTGGAGGAAGAATCTTCTTCAGGACGAGATCACCCGTCTGAAAGCTTCTAGGACGCACCTTCTTATCATAAGCTTTCTTCATTCGGCTTTGGTACAGACGACCATGCGTAATCGATGCTAACCTCTTCTCATCCATCAGGATGAGTTGGTTCAGTCGGTTCGTAATCCATTCTGCCTCGTCGAGTTTCACATCAACCAAAAATCGGAAAGAAGGGATCTCCACTTCTAATGTTAGGACAACTTCCATACCGTACACTAAGGAGAAAGGAGTTGCCCCGATTGACGTACGTACCGTTGTACGATAACCGTGCAATGCAAATGGCAGCATCTCGTGCCAATCTTTATAGGTCACAACCATCTTCTGAACAATCTTCTTGATGTTCTTATTGGCCGCTTCAACGGCGCCATTCATCTTCGGCCGGTAAGGAGATGAGTTGTGGTGTTCAATCTTGAAACTCTGGCACAGCTCCTTCATCATCTTGTTATTCAGATTCGAACCATTATCAGTAATGATCCGTTCGAGAATTCCGTAACGACAGATGATATCCCTCTTTATGAACTTAGCCACCACCTGCTTGGTCACATTAGAATATGAGGCTGCCTCCACCCACTTGGTGAAGTAGTCGATAGCTACTAGAATGAAGCGATGACCGTTAGGTGCAGTGGGCTCGATCTTGCCTATCATGTCGATGCCCCACATGGAGAACGGCCACGGGGAGGACATGACATTTAACGGGCACGGCGACACGTGAACTTTATCTGCATAAATCTGGCATTTATGACATCTCTTCGCGAATTTAAAGCAATCCGATTCCATCGTCAGCCAGTAGTATCCCGCTCTCAGGATCTTTCTCGTCATAGCGTGTCCGCCGGCGTGCGTACCAAATGTGTCTTCATGGACTTCTTCCATGAGCATACTCGCCTCCTTCTCATCTACACATCTGAGTAGCACGAGATCGTGGTTTCTTTTATACAAAACTCCATCAAGATTGAGATAAAAGTTTCCAGTTAGCCTCCTCATAGTCTTCTTATCCTGGGTTGACGCGCCCGCCGGATACTCCTTAGTCATAAGGAAGGTCTGGATGTCATGGAACCATGGCTTGCCGTCGGCGGCTTCCTCGATCGCAAAGACGAATGCAGGTCTATCAAGACGAGAAAGGACAATTCTTGGAGCTTCATTCCAAAAATTGACTTTATACATTGAAGCCAACGTGGCTAAGGCATCAGCCATCTGGTTTTCCGCCCTGGGCACATGATGGAGTTCCACTCGATCAAAGAACGGAAGTAGCCTTTTGGCGTAGTTCATGTATGGCACCAAATTCGATTGACGAGTCTCCCACTCCCCTTTAATCTGGTTAATCACAAGCGCTGAGTCACCATATACATCTAGGTTCTTGATTCTCAAATCAATTGCTTCTTCTAGACCCATGATGCATGCTTCGTACTCCGCTTCGTTATTGGTGACCGGAAACGTCAGTCTCGCAGTGAACGGGATATGGGATTCGTAGGGAGTCGTGATGATCGCCCTGATACCACTTCCATAAGAATTAACCGCCCCGTCGAATATCAACCTCCACTGGGATTTCCTATCTGGCCCCTCGTCGGGCAGCGGCTCATCGCAATCCTTCGCTTTGAGAAACATGATATCCTCATCAGGGAAATCAAATTTCATCGGCTGGTAATCTTCGATCGGCTGTTCGGCAAGGTAATCAGACAATATGCTTCCCTTGATGGCCTTTTGGGACACGTACTGAATATCATATTCGGTCAACACCATTTGCCATCTGGCAATCCTGCCCGAAAGCGCCTGCTTCTCGAAGACGTACTTGATCGGATCCATCTTCGAAATTAGCATGGTTGTATGGTTGAGCATGTACTGTCGTAAACGTTTGGCAGCCTAGGCTAGTGCACAACACGTCTTCTCCAGCATCGAGTAACGAGATTCACAGTCCGTGAACTTTTTACTCAAGTAGTAAATGGCATGCTCCTTTCTGCCCGTCTCGTCGTGCTGACCAAGAACACACCCCATACTATTCTTAAGAACTGTCAAGTACATGATTAGTGGCTGTCCAGCCACTGGGGGTATCAAGATTGGAGGTTCCTGCAGATACTGCTTTATCTTATCAAATGCCTTCTGGCAATCCTCGTTCCAGATAATCGCCTGATCTTTCTTTAAAAGCTTGAACATCGGTTCACACGTGGCCGTGAGCTGAGAAATAAACCTTACAATGTAGTTTATTCTGCCCAGGAAGCCACGAACTTCTTTTTCTGTTTTCGGCACTGGCATTTCTTGTATCGCTTTAATCTTCGCAGGATCAACCTCGATGCCTCTTTCGCTCACGATAAACCCCAGTAACTTTCCGGACCGTACTTCGAAAGTACACTTGTTAGGATTCAGCCTCAACCTGAACTTCCTAAGCCTCTCGAAAAGCTTCAGCAAATTGACCAGATGTCCTTCCTCCGTTTGGGACTTTGCAATCATGTCATCAACATACACTTCAATCTCATGATGAATCATGTCATGAAACAAAGTAACCATTGCTCGTTGGTAAGTGGCCCCTGCGTTCTTCAGACCGAAAGGCATTACTTTATAGCAAAATGTTCCCCAGGGAGTGATAAACGTCGTTTTCTCCATGTCCTCCGGCGCCATCTTGATCTGATTGTAACCGGAGAAGCCATCCATGAACAAAAACACGGAGAACTGAGCTGTATTGTAGACCAACACATTAATATGAGGCAGCGGGAAATCATCTTTAGGGCTCGCCCTATTCAAATCCCGATAATCGACGCACATTCGTACCTTACCGTCCTTCTTCGGTACAGGCACTATGTTGGCGACCCACAGAGGGTAAGTAGTGACCGCTAAGAAGCCAGCGTCAAGCTGTTTTTGCACTTCTTCTTTGATCTTAACGGCCATATCTGGTCTCGTCCTCCTAAGCTTCTGCTTGACGGGAGGGCAATCTTCTCGCAACGGCAAGTGGTGGACCACAATGTCAGTGTCAAGTCCGAGCATATCTTCGTATGACCAAGCAAAGACGTCACTATACTCTCTTAGCATCTCGACCAATCTCTGCTTGACATCACTCTGCAATGCAGCCCCTATCCTGACGTTTCTGACGAGTTCTTCAGAACCCAGATTCACGATCTCGATTTCCTCCTCATGAGGTAGAATAACTTTCTCCTCTTGTTTCAACAAGCGGGCCAACTCTTCAGGAAGGTCTTCGTCTTCATCCATCTCTTCTTCGGCTTGATAGATCGGGCAATCGAAGTCGAAGTGAGCCGTAGAAGGTCCAGAGTCGATGTCATCTGTTATGTGGATCCTGCAATAACAAGGGTTAAGTTTAAAACAAGGATGTGCAGGTTAGCACAAACCCCATTGCCATTTTATTGTTTTTCAAAACAAATATAAAACAGGAATAACAGAGATCACAATATTTGAATACAAAGAAAAACGCATTTTGATTTATTGATAAAATGCATGTACATAATCCAACAAGGCCCTGACAATAAAACCACTATGCCCCGGGTAGGACATAGGGTTATACAATGATTGGAAAAAAGTAAATCATTACTCTTCTCTTGTCATCTGGATGATATCCTTGACGGACCAGTTGGTAAGGCCCTCGCCTGGCTTGCTTGGCTGGATCCACGAGTCGAGGTCACAGTCGCTATCTCCGCTGTCTTCAGACACTGCGTTGATGCTTTCAAAAATCACTTCGCCACTGGTAAACTGGATCGGCCCTTTACCTCGCGACGCACTGCTAGAAGAGGAGGCTTCAGCTCCAGGAGAGTATCCCTACCCAAACTTGTCTTGCTTGTTAGGTATCTCCAAAATTCGCCCCCAACCTGGAGTAGATCCGGCTTGAACAACGGCGCGGGCTTCCTTGAAGGAAGAGAGAGTCATCTCTGGCTTTTTAGTGACTACAGGAGCTACGTCCTTGACTTTAACAGCTTCGAACGCTTGGCATAGAATTTCGTGGATTACCCCATCCATCTCAACATATTTAAAGGACGACAAATGGCTCACCATTATGTCTTCCTCGCCACAAACAGTTACGATGCTACCCCCGACAGCATACTTGAGTTTCTGGTGCAACGTAGAGGTCACGGCACCAGCATCATGGATCCACGGCCGGCCCAAGAGACAGCTGTAGGCAGGCATGATGTCCATAATGTAAAAGATTGCGTCGAACGTTTCCAGCCCGACTTGGATTGGCAGGGTCACCTCCCCGAAAACATGGCGTTTGGTTCCATCAAACGCCTTCACCACCAGATCACTGGGTGTGCAAATCACTCCGCGAGTATCCAACTTCATTAATGCCTTCTTCGGAAGAACATTGAGTGACGACCCCGTGTCCACCAACACGTGAGACATAATCGTTCCTCTACACTCTATCGAGATGTGCAGAGCGCTATTGTGGTTCCTCCCCTTCGGCGTCAGCTCTAGGTCAGTGAAACCTAACCCATTCCCAGCATTCACGTGGGCTACGACCTCCTCTAACTAGTTTACCGATATTTCCTGCGGTACATATGCGGCATTCAACACCTTCAGCAGCGCGTTGCGGTGTGCTTCAGAACACAACAACAAATTCAGGATGGAAATCTTCGAGGGCGTCTGATGGAGATTATCCACAATCTTGTAGTCACTCTTTTTAATCAACCGCATAAACTCCTCGGTGTCTTTAACAAGTAAGTCTTTTTCTGCCCCACGCGGGATCTCTTCAACGACTTTACTTTTACCTTTATCAGTTGCGTCAGCTCTGACCGCCTTGTCCGCCACGACCTCTGGTGGTGCAAACACTCTTCCGCTGCGAGTAATACCACTGATTCCCGCAAGGTTCTCCACAGACGACCCAAACGGTTCTAGCTCCAACTTCCGTCCATTGCAGTAGACTTCAGCCCCATAATGCCATGGGACAGCATTAGTGCTTTCGAAGGGTATCGGCCCGGCTTTGGTGATGGTAATCGTGGGCGGTCTGGGCGCAGAAATAGTTATCGTCTGGCGAGGGATGGTGATGGTGGCGACCTCATCATCTTGCTTCAGCACTACCTCTCCCGATCCACATTCGGCCCTTCGGCTAAACTGTAAAATCCCTTCAGTCATCAGACTTTGGATTCCCTCTATCAGCTGGTCACATCCATCAGGACTAGTAGCACAGCCCATATATAGCTCTCCGCAACCTGGAAAGAAACCTCTTTTCATCAACTTAGCTTTAACGAAGCTAAGCGGCATCTTTAGATCTCTGACGTCAGTCAACACATCCAAACTATCGTCCTCGATAATGGCGTTCACTCCACCTCCCCTATGATTCGGCATAGGGTTCTTCGTGACATTTGGCACATTATCGGAGAAGTTGATAATCTTGGCATCCACCATGTCCTGCACCTTGTGCTTGAAGGCTTTGTAGTTCTGTATTGTGTGGCTTGGTGCCCGTGAGTGAAACTCACAAGTTGCATTCACGTCATAACCTGGAGGAGGTGCCCCTGTCAAGGGAGCCAAGGTTCTCTTTTGGATCAACTGTAGCTGAAGCAAAGTCTGCAATAGTTGCGCGTACGACATGGGCGGTGTCTCGAGGTGACGGCTCGACAGAGGTGCCCGATTCTGATACTTTCTATACCCTTGTTGATTCGGTTGCTGCTGCTGCTGTGGCTGTTGAACTGCCGGGATAGTTATGCTGGTAAGGTTTCTTTCCGCCTCCTCCAGCTGAGGATGACTCACCTTGAATTTTTCCGAGTTTGATCCCATATTCGATGTGCTCGCCCGTGATAATGAGATCTGAGAAGGTTCCGGATATACCGCTGACCAATTTCTCATAGTAAACCCCTGGGAGGGTGGCTACGAACATCTGCACAAGCTCACGTTCAACCATCGGCGGCTGAACCCTGGCTGCCAACTCACGCCACCGCTGGGCGTATTCCTTGAACCCTTCATTGTTCCTTTGCGACAGATTCTGCAGTTGGACTCGGTTCGGGGCCAAGTCGCTGTTGTATTGGTAGTGGTGCACAAATGCTTCAGCAAGGTCCTTCCATGTGCGCACACTAGTAGGCTCCAGACTCATGTACCATTCGAGGGATGGCCCGGACAGACTGTCCTGAAAGAAGTGCATCAGCAACTTCTCGTCCTCAGAATGAGCGGACATTTTTCTATAATACGATCTCAGGTGGACGCGAGGGAAAGTGGTGCCCTTGTACTTTTCAAAGTCAGGTACCTTGAACTTGGGAGGCACCTTGAAATCAGCAATCAATCCCAACTTGGACATATCAACGCCCAGGGTGTTCTGGTTCTCGATATTTCTCATCTTATCCTCGAGTGCCTTGAACCTAAGCAGTGCTTCAGCAGTCAGCTCCCCTTCAGCACCTCTCTGAGAGAACACATCGTCTTGACGATCTTCTAACCACGGCTGAGGCCCAAACAGATTCCCAACACCTGCATTTCCGTTGCCCAGCCCAACATTGACATTAGCTTCCAGACTCCCATTACCGACGTCCGTCGTATTTCCATTGGGTCCCATACTAGCTATCACATTGCCGTTGGCACTGCCATTCCCCCCGGTCACAAGGACGCCACTCTGCGGAGTTTCAACTGGTGGAGGAGTAGGCACAGTCCCACCATGGAGTACGCCATTGCTATCGACCCTTGAAATCAGAGGCTGAACCAAGGTTCTGAGCTGATCCTGGCCATTGGCGACCGCTTGCATAAGCTCCATGAAGCGATCCATTCTTTCGCGGAGTTCTTGAACATCAGTTTGCACTTGCTCCATGATTCTGGTTTAATTTGCTCTGGTCGGATAGCGGTGGATGGGTCTCTGATCAATCCTGGAATAACCTGAAACACAAAAGGGTTAGAAAAAATGACAAAGTGCTCGTTATGCAAATGCTTCATGCAAATGCAAACGTGTGTCTGTGTGTTGGGGATGTTTCCCCCCGATCCTAGTGCCTGAGTGCCAGTGCTGATAATAAGAAGTCTGAGTCCAATCATGGAAATAACAATCTCATATATAAAGAAAACCCATCAAGGCAGTACACAACATCAGTGAGTACAAGACGAATCAATAGCATGACCCCAGCCAATAAGCCTGGTGATGGTCAGCATACAACAATGATCAAAACAAAAGGAATACAAACAATCAAGCACGGCCACGGGCGTGATACTCTTCTAACAACTCATTCGTTTCTGGATGATCAGGCAGAGTGAGTAACCCTTCGACGAGTAATTCCCTCTGCACAATGGTGTACTGAAGACCTTCGACCGAATCTTCCCATGCTCCTTCGCCGAAACAATCTTCTAACTTCCGTTTCTTGGATTCAAACGTCAGTTTGCGCTCCTTTAGGTTAGCGAGAGCTCTGTTGAGCTGGCCTTCGATGGTGTATCTGCGAGCGGTTTCTTCATCAAACCTCTTCTCACTAGCCTTCACCTGGGCTTTCAGCTTGGAAATCTGTTGCATCATCTTATCCTCCCGCTCTTTCCTGGTGGCTAGGGAGCCCTTCCAGTGCTGGTTGAACTTGGATATCCTCCGATATGCTTCGTCCAAGTGCTGCTTCTTCGTGACCAGTACATCGTTGACAGCTTTGAAGTCTTGACCCATGCGCTCACGCTCAGCTATCTGGTTAGTCAAGTCTGTACCTAGCTGGTTCACCAGCTATGTCTGCCTCTTGAAGGAATGAACGGCTTCGTTTCTCTCGCTTCGGAGCTGAGCCAATTCTTTCTCCAGTTCCTCATTTGCCCTCCTCAATTCATCTCGCTCAGCTAACACCTGGTTATGCTGCTGAATGGGCACAGTGGTAAGCTCTTCAATCATGGGAGGGCTTTCTGGCTTGGCAGGAAGAAACGGCATCCCTATAGCATCTGCTCTGGCTCTGATCCACGCCACATACAGAGGGTAGGCTTGATTATTGCTTTTCCCCAGCAATGGTTTTCCCCTCTTACTGATGCCATTCCATGCGCGCTGAAGCTTAGATAACAGATCCCCCTCTAGAAGACCAGCGAGGTACAGAGATTCCTGCACCTCTTCATCCTTCGGCGGAGCTCTCAAAGCATACGCGAACTGTCGAACCAGCAAAGATGGATTATAGTTTATGCAGCCCTTCCTGCCTATCAAAGGTACGTTCGGAAACCCGTTGCAGCTGAAGATAATCTCGGTACCCAACCTATCTCTGTCGAACCAGTCAATATCCTCCGCTGATAGACTCATCAAACGCTCAGACACTCAGCTGTGGCTGCAGACGAAACAAAGGGACCCCTCTTGGGTAGATGACTATCAAGCCATTTATACAGCAAGGGCACACAACACGAGACATTATTGCCCCTCATGTTCTCGTTTTTGTAGTGGATGGAGTGGTAGACATCTCCTATCAAGGTAGGGACTGGAATCCCTGAAGCAAAGATACGAAAGGCGTCGAAGTCTATAAAGTCGGGCATATTGGGGAACAGAATGATGCCATATATGCACAGAGCGAGGATGGCGTTGAACACGACCCAACATCCGTCTTTGGCGCACTGCTGAGCCTTACCCACTAAGAACTGCAAGGAGAAACCGGGAACCTTGTTCCAACTAGACAATGCCAACTCGGAGGCATCCAAATGAAGTGAAGGAGTTAGACTAGCCAGATCAGGCTCAGCATCCATATGAACAAAAGGCATCTGCCTCTTGATTGGCACACCTAACAAATCAGCATATTCCTCTAATGTAGGTGCGAGAACAAAATCCTGGAAAGTAAAGCATCTCAGCGGAGGATCGTAGAACTGCAGCAGAGCGTGCAACCCATTCAACTCGAACGCAGAAGGTTTACGAACCAAACTGAGCAATTTGCCGTAAGACTTTCTGAACTCATCTCTCACAGAATCATCTGCTAAAGAAATCAAACCAGTCAGCTGAACCACATCAGGGGCAGAGAGCTTGTAAGCCACGGTCTTCCTTAGAGAACCCATAACAATACAAGAGGAGGCAAGAAATCCTGGATCGGGGAAAACGGTACCTGCAACACAGACACACGTTAATGAAATGCAAATGGGTATGCAAAGTAATGTAAAATGCAATCATGCAGCAGGAGATCAAGGCAACTGTGCTGTGGAGATTCTGCATCAACAAAACCATGACGCTGCTCTGTCAAGAACAACCACTTTCTCTGATGAGAAGAAAACCCTGGTATCGGACCACAAATCTGTTCTGTTAAGAACACACACACATAGGACCATAAATCTGCACTGTCAAGAACAAACATCTGATAATGAGGACCTTTGATACAGGACCAAAACTCTGCTCTGTCAAGAACAAAAATCTGATAATGAGGACCTTTGATATAGGACCAAAACTCTGCTCTGTCAAGAACAAACATCAGATAATAAGACCCTCTGATCCCAATCAAAACCTGCTCTATCAAGAACAACCATACATCTGCTGATGAGATCTTCAGACCCCAATCATAAACCTGCTCTATCAAGAACAAATACTCATCTGAATACAAAGTCTTTTGATACGGGACCAAAGCTCTGCTCTGTCAAGAACAATCATATGTCTGATGATGAGAACCTCCGGTACCAACAAAACTGATTCACTGTCAAGAAAACCAGGTAATCTGAAGGTCAAAGTTTCCTGCAACAAACCCCACCCTGCTCACAGGTATGGACCTAAACAGACTCAAGTTCGGCATCCTATGCGTTCATCAGCGTCACAGACATTCAAGAGGGGTGATATGATACCCAAAAGGCGTGGCATCACCAGCTCATGAAGCGGCCTCACTCGGCTGAATCACAAATGATCGGTCCCCAGAGTCGACAATCCTCCAAACCAACAACCCCCTCAACCCAAAGGGTTGAAAAAGAAGTCAACCGGGAGAACCTCGTCTGAGCGTGGATTTCATGAGACACTAGTGCCTGCCAAGCAAGCACGCGCCCACTAATTTCCACAACTAATGCTATGTTCACTCAAGCCTGGGTCTGGCTTCTCACTCATCAGAATGCCCCTCCCACAATAGCACAGATAATCATATCATACTGAAAATAGAGTGCGGGAAATAAAGTGCGATAAATAAACACAACCCAACAAGTAATCATACAAGCGCTAGGATTGACTCTCACAGGGGACGTCGGATCCCCAAACTGACTCGCGTACGGGACGTTGGATCCCAGGAAACTATCAAGTCCCCAGCAGAGTCGCCAGCTGTCGCTTCCGCGAAAATAAGGTGCCGGCAAAACAGAAGAGTCGCCACCTTTCGTTATTTATCCCTTGGAGCGGGAAAGGAAACGATCGGAAAAACCTTACGAATAGGGTAAGACAAGGTCGTCGCAACCATTGTCTGGGTTCGGGAGTCGGTTACGCAAGGGGAAGGTATTAGCACCCCTCACGTCCGTCGTACTCGACGGGATCCACGCTTGTTGTGTTTACTGGACGAGTTAGTTTATCTATCTACCTATCAAGGCTGGCTTAAACAGAAAAGAAAAATGACTCGGCAAAGCATCGCACTTTATGCCTACGTATTCTCATCAGAGAATGAGAAATCAGAGTCAACGTAGTTCGACCTACTACGGGTGGGGGAAGGTGGCTCGCCAACACATCAGCATTGTGCCTACGTACTCTCAACAGATATGAGAGATCAGAGCTTACGTAGTTCGGGATAATACGGCTTACGGGAATTCAGATTCATCTGTTTTATCGAGTAGGGTTAAACAGCAGTTCCAGCAGTTAGGGACAAAGCCTGTTTGCGTTGGCGCTGAAGTTTAACGACACTCTTTTCTTCAGAAAAGCTTCCTTTGAATTATGGGCCCACGGGGCAAAAAGGTTTGAAGTTTGTTTTCTGTCTTTTACAAAAGAAGTGTTTTTTGTAGGGTTTGCAATTTCAATCGCACTAAAGACTATGACCTGAGAGTGAATGCGTCATATGTCACCTAAAGGGTGTCATACTAAACATCCAGACTGTTGAAAAGAAACTCTCCAACAATCCTTTCTCAGATAGCTTAAGGCTCGTAACGTATGAAAGAAATCATTCATGATTACTGTATCTTAAGCTGTTTGAGATGAGAAGAGAACAGGCTCAACTAAAGGAGACTGTCAAGTCCTAATGTTGTCATGCCAAGGATTCATCCTATGGTTGAGGTTTGAAACAGGGAACTCCTAGAAGTTATCATGCATAGGTTTCAACCTAAAGTTCTATCATCACCTCCTTATCAAGGAAGTGAGAGTCCTAGGGGATCATATCAATGATAAACAGAAACAGATAAAGCATCAGCTTAAACAATAAACAGATAAACGACTGTAAAATGCATGCAATGCAAGTGAGGGAGGAAATGTGTGTGGGGCAGCAGCCTCCACAAGCTCATCTCAACCTCAAGCCAGAATGAATAACTGCAATCATACAGAGGAAAATAACAGGCTATCAAGCAGAATATAAGAGACTGTAATCATACAGAAGAAGTAAAATATGCTATCAAGCAAAATAAACCACATGGGCAAGGGAGCTGGGCTCTACCGAATACCCGCAAGCAAAGCCATACAGTAACAATACAAGCAGAGGGAGCAACTCAACCTCTAATGCAATCATGCTCCTAGATTAAAGTCAGTCTAATCATGAACTTATTCTAATGCATCAAGCAAGTCAAACAAGGCACATCAGCAATACAGACAAGAAAGCAGATCAACAACCCTCTCAATTCCAAGCTTCAGCTCTTCTGACATCCATCCAGTCTTCAGACTTCAACAGCTCTTCAGGACTATCATCTTTCATGACAAATATCAATTTGCTTCTCCAGGTTTCAACCCTTCAACATAAGTTTCAACCTAATATTCTTCTTCAAGCTTCAGCTCTTCAGTCAATTCCACCTTCAGGTTTCACTCTTAACCACAAGTATCAACTTGATTCCTTCAGGATCTCCAAGCTTCAAAGTAAGTATCAACTCATCCTCTGTTCTTCAAGCCTCAGCTCTACACTCAATCTCAATTGAATCCTCTTCATAAGTGTCAACTTAGTCTTCAAGCCTCAGCTCTCCTTGCCTTACCAGTGTCAAACTGGTCCTCTCTCTTTATCTCCAAGCTTCAGCTTCTCAGAGTAGTCTTTAATCACATGGAAGTGTCACCTTCACTATTCACTTTTCTTTCTCAAGCCTCAGCTCTTTATTCACTCTTCATTGAATCTTCATTGGGTCTTCAAGTATCAACTTGCTTTTCTTGCTCTTCAAGCTTCAGCTGCAATGGCAATGCTCAAGGAATCATCCTCTTCCACACTCTTTTAGTGAAGTCTTCATCTTCAAACTTAAGCCCAACATCTTTCAAGTACTCAAACCAGAAGACAATTGATTGAATAGAGTGAGAGGGAATGATAAACAGCTTACTGACAACCAAAGGAAGCCTGCAAGGGTTCATCATTGTGAGAGACTGGTTCCCTCAAAGTTCTGCTTCCCAGATAAAGCCACTCATCCTTCCAAAGGAGGGATGTGAATATTTGAGAAGGACTTTTAGTCATTGGGAGGAATGGAAGCACAAGATGCTTTCCATGTTTGTGAAAGAAATCATTCTAACGACAAGGCTCTCCCTATGTCCTATCTCCTAATCTTCATCAGACACCTTCAGGCACAAACAAATCCAAAGCTCCAAGCACCTTCAAGCAACTTCAAGCATCCTCACCTTGCCTTGAACTTGTCTTCAATCTCAACCAAAGGCAAACCCAACACAAACCCTAATCTAAGGGAACTAGGGAAGTTAAACTAGTTGAATTAGTAAGTTAGGATCACGTAAAACCTAGTGCTAAAGTTAGTCCTGACTAAAATACTAAAAACAATTGTAAAATCCTACAAAAATTACTATGGGAACCTAGGTCAATCATGACTCTACCACATTAGTTTCAAAGATCAAACCATCAAATTGGACCTAGAACTAAATTCTACATTCTAAGGCATCAAACCTAAACCCTAAAAGGAGGCATCTAAACATCAATCTAGAAAGCAAACCTATTTTCATCACAAAAATGTGAGAAAAATTTTATGAGATCATACATGTCTAACCTAATCACACACAAAAAATTAGGCTTAAAAACATCACCATGAGATCATACAAAATTCCACAAAACTATGCACCAAACATGAACATTTTAATATCAATTAAAATGAAAAATTCCAATTAAATCAGAAATTATATGAAATTAAAATATTTTTTCTCTAACAAATAATAGACTCGATCATGAGTAATATGCAAAAAGAATGGATTTAATTGGATTAATATTCAATTTATTGTGAATTTTACAAAAACCATGAACAAAATGAAAATAAAAATGAAAATCCAATTAAAATAACCAAACACACGGTGCAAGAAGCAATCAGATTCAGTTAAAAACGTGGGTTGGGCTCGCTGGGGGGTGTGGATAACACTTAAATCATTAAGCCCAAACGCCTGAATAAATGAAACGCATCGTTTCATCAGAAATCCTTCACAACTCAGAATTAAAGCGTGGCCCTTGGATCTTCTCCCAGTCAATGGTCAATCCATCATCCAATGGTGTAAACTTCGTCTTCTCCATTTCAAACGCCTGAACTTCGCACCCAGCTCCGACCATCACCAACGGAGCTCCGATCATCCCCTTCAACCCTAGTTCTTCGTAGAGGCCTCCAATCCAAGAGGTCAAAACATGAAACTCATCCCAAATCTTGCCACGAATTCAATCATACCATTAGTTTCTTCTGAAACCTCACGAATCATCATCTCCCAATCTCAACCGAAAATGGTGATCTTCCTATTTTGTCTTTAATTCATCAATTAACCATCTGAAATCCATCCTAGGCCATTCTACAACTAATCTAGCACCCTAATTCAACCTAATTCTACCTAAATCATGCTATAGGAAGAAGGTTACCAACCTTGAAATTCTTGAATAACAGATGCACCAAATCTTCACTTCAAGCTCTCAAATCTTCTGGACACGATCACTGCACCTCCTCCTTGCTTCTGTATGCAAAAGATTCAATGGAAAGTGCTTCAATCTTGAAACACGATGATGAGTTGCAGGTTCTGAAAACCACTTGCTCCCACACGACCTAGCCACCAATTCTTCTTGGAAATGATCTGGAATCAATCCTTGATACTCATGGAAGAAGAATCAATCAAGAAAATGGAAGGAAATGGAGGAATTTGATGAAACCGATTTCAATTGCAATCTATGAAAACTCAATCTCAAGCTATGCTCAAACCTTCAATGATCACCAACCTCTGCCATGGATCCATTCTACTCAATATATAGATGGAGTTTGGATGATCTAGAACTCTCTAGATCCTTCCAATGAGGTTTTCCACATCTCATGTCATGAGATTTTGAATCACTTATCATGACATGTACAACCCTTGCAAACAGCTTGGAATTCATCCCATTCACTCTTAATTTCTCCCCTAGTGAGATATTAGAGGTGTTTAGCTTGCAAAAACCCTTGCCCATGCCTTGATTTTGAGTTATGCAAGTGTTACTTAATATGCAAGTAAGTGCTTTTCAAAGCAAGTCCATAATTTAGACCTCAAATCAAAAGTGTGGCTAAACCAATGTTTTCAAAATGTTTTCTAGAGTCAAAATGATATATTACATGCCATGGTTTGGATGTGTAGGTTGAAAATATCAATTTCCAACTTTGGTTTATTTAACTTATGCCCTTATTTTAGGTCATTTTTGCAACTTGGAGATACAAGCCTTTCCATCATCTCATGACCTCCTTACTAGCCTTAAAACATCATTTTGAACAAGTTTAATGTTGAAGATTTTTCCATTTGAAGCTTGGAAATAGGAGTTATGGCCTTATGCTTGAAATGACCTGTAATCTCCAAATGACCAAAATGCCCTTGACTTGTCAAAGCCATAACTTGAGTTCTACAAATCCTATCAAGGACTTCTAGTACTATCTAGAAAGCTAAGAGGATAAGGAACAACATTCATGTTGACCAAAAGTCCATAGGAATCATCCTGCTTGGGAAAACGTTTGATGCAAGTTGGGTGACTTTCAAGGCCCCAGATTCACATACCTCAGATGACCTGTAACTTGTCAAAGTCATAACTTGAGTTCTACAAATCCTATCAAGGACTTCTAGTACTCAAATTAAAGCTAATAATAAGCTCTACAACATTCATGTTGGGGGTAAGATGAGATGACCATCACATCTTGAGCTAAACTGCCTTGAAGATAGGGGTCAAACTAGGGGATTTTACACTGTCAAGCCTTAGAAACCCTAGCTTGAAACTTCTCAAACTCTTCAATCATGATGAGTTAACCTTGGAATCATCCTTATGGCATCTCAATGCATCAATCCATGATCACATGGCCTTTTGGATTAAGTCTCAACCTTCTCCAAATCATCAGTTGACCTAGGGTTGACCCAGTCAAACCCTAATTGCACCACTCATGGCTGAGTCTTCTTAAACTTGCACAATGACCTATCTAGGCCTCATGATGGCTTTCAAGACATCTCATAAGCTCTCTCAAGGCCTCAAGTCCACATTCCTGGCTTCAGAATCATCTGAGGAGCTCCCACAACTCTCAAGTTAGGAGACCTACAACCTTGGTTTCAACCACTCTCTCTGAGAATCCTTTAACTTCTCTGACAAGGATATCAACCCTTGAACACTTGAATAAGCTTCCTAGCTAGCTTCAAAGTCTTGTGTAGCTCTTGATTGGTAATCATACCTCTTGATCTCCTGCATACATGTCAATGAAATGCAAATGATAATGATAATGTGAATGAGATGCAACACAAGCTAGGTAAAGAAATGTTGGTCAAATTTTGGGGTGCAACAACCGCGACAGAAATGTTGACTTCACTGGGGAAAGATTGACAATCACAAAGTGTCTGTAAATATGTTTGTGAAGAGCATGGAAGAGAAATCCTCTTGAGGAATCTACTGTATCTGTCGAATGTAATTGATTCAAGACATCAACTGAAGAAGTCTATTGCTGAGACTTGTAAATTTGATAGTGAAGATACTTTTGCCAAAGTATTTACTGTTAAAATCTGTAAGGAATCTACTGCCGAGATTCTGTGTTGAAGTCTGTTGGAGAAATACTTCTGACGAAGTCTTCTGGGAATCTATTGCCGAGATTAATCAGGAACTACCTACTGCCGAGATTAACCAGGAACTACCTACTGCCGAGGTCTTCTGGGAATCTACTGCCGAGGTGAAATTTGGATACCAAACTATTGATTAGTTTGAATTTTTAATTCATTTTGCAACCGAACTTTGATTTGTTCAAAGGAAGGGA
The DNA here is from genome assembly GCA_963859935.3 of Lathyrus sativus. Lineage (NCBI taxonomy): Eukaryota > Viridiplantae > Streptophyta > Magnoliopsida > Fabales > Fabaceae > Lathyrus > Lathyrus sativus. The sequence goes on along the minus strand of CAWUDS030004439.1, from coordinate 4,913,990 downwards.
TAAAGATCGAAATTCCCACAATGCAATGCAAATGCAAGGTTTAAAGAGTTTAGGTTCGGGGGTTGGTTAAACTTAGGGAAGGTGCTAGCATCCTAAATTTTTGTAGTACTCTACAGGAACCTCTTGTTTTATGTTGTTTATTGCTAAGTGTTTATCTGCTTAATGGTTGAAGAACCTAAAGGTTTATTTCTAAGTATACTCGATAAGATATCGCATCTTATGCCTACATATCCTTACAGGAGTGGAATCAGAGTATTTGTAGTTCCCCTAAAGGGTTAGAGGAGTTCTTTGACTGTGGTCAAAGTTCAACGGGTTTAGGGTAGTTGGTTGATTGATTTTAGGAGAAGAGATGTGTCTTCATTTTAAGGGAGATATAACCACCACAAATTGTAGGAAAATAGTCTTTGCATCGTCTTAAGAGAAGGGCTCAAGTACTCGGATTGTTTGACGAGTACGCCTCTATCTCTCTTAAGGCAAAGTCCCTACATGTTCATTGTATTGTTGTGGGGTGGAGGTTTTATCTCACTTAAGATGATTAACCTCTTTCTCTAATGTGTTTGAATAAAGTTTTGAATTGATTGTTTGTATTGTGTTTATTTCTACATTGTAAAAGAAAAGGTCCTTCCTATGGGGTAGAATCTAACTTAATTGATCAACTTGAATGGGATCAAGGATCGAGGGAGAAATGATGCAAATGATGCACTACACACAATTGTTGAATCATGTGTAGGGTTTTACTTTGGACGGGTGCAATGCGATGAAATAAATTACGATAATGCAATTGCGGGTAAAAATAGAGGCAGATAAATAAAGGCATACACACGCATGAAAGCGCTGAAGTGTACAAGTGTGAGTTGTGAATAATGTGAGTGTGCGGATACAGAAATATGTGCGATTGACGTTGATTTAAGATGTTTGATTTATTGAGTTAGGGGGATTGATTTATAAGAAAAGGTTTATCTAAGGGGGAGCTTGATTAATTTAGGCGGGTTGAGAAAATATCATTTGATGAGATTTGGTTTTAAAAAGTGAATTTAATTATTATTACCTTTTATCTTAGATTATAAAATGGTTTTTCTTGTTGTAAAGATTTATTAAAGTTATTATAAAAGATTATTGATAAAAAAGAGATCATGAAGTGAAATTTTCTAAAATAAAATAGTTGGTTTAATTAATTATGAAATGGCTTTATCATATAAAAGTTATTAAAAAAAGGGTCCTAACCATTAGAAAAATTTTATTATTATAACAAGTTATAAATAATTTATTATAAAAGGATTAAATTAATTAAGAGATTAAAATAGGCTAGCTAGAATAAAACAGGTTTTATGTTTTTTTTTCAGAAAAATATTAATTTGAGTAATTAAGAAAAATGATTATGAATTAAAAGGTTAACTAAAGGGTGGATTAGTGTTAATTAGCTGGATTTATTTTAGTGAGGCGTGTGATCGTACGCACGCAGGTATATGGAAACTACCGTGGGGGCACGAGTCGTGACCGTAAGATCTGATCCGCTGGGGATCGTGTGTCTGTGAGTGAAAGTGCATTATATGTGTGTGTGGGCTACATACAAGCGATTACAAGTTAATACACAACCAACAGAAATGAACAAAGAAAGGGCAGAAGAACCCTAAATCCCAACGAACCCCAAATCGACCGGCCATCTCCCTCTCGATTCTTCCCTCTCGATTTCAATCTCACTATTCTCTTCGTCGTTTCATTATTTGAGCCTGAAAACACGAAGCAAACAATCAATAGTTCAAATAATTTTAATTAAAACAAGGAGTTACCAGAGGTTGGAGACGGCGTGGATGGTGATGGCTTCGAAGATTTCGACGGCAAAAGAGATATGTTTCCTCACTCTTTTGATTTCGCTAGTTTTGGTTTTCCCCTTTTCGATCTCTAGGGTTTCGCACTTGGGGTTTTCGTGGTGATTTTCTGCGAGCCTTCTTTTTCTCTTGTTGTCGTTTCTTGTCTCAAATCCCTCATTTTATATGCTTCAATACTGAAAATCTTGATTGAATTTGATGAAGGGTTTTGAATGCCTGATTTAAATGCTTTGAATACTGATTGGAAATTTCTGTTTTGGTTATAACTTGATTCAAAAAATTTCCTCTTCTGTTCCAAATCTTAAGTATTTGTTAAATGAAAAGAATCAAATCCCGATATTGCAATAATCTGTCCACGATTTGGATTGGGATATTCGAAGTATCTTGGGTATATTCTCCACTTGATTTTGCTGACTTGGAAATTTTGGTTTGTAGGTGTAACTAGCGATGGATTTGGGCCTGAGAAGAACAGCCCAGAGTGGATTCAGGTAGCAGGTGCGAAGAAATTTGGTGAGTCCAAAATCAATCGTTGGTGATATCTCAGATGGGAGGTATTGAGCATTCTTGAAACAACTTTTGGGTGTGCTTTATTCGAATTGACTTTTGTATATGTGAACCTTTTCAGGAACATCTAAATCGAGCTTTTCATGATGTTCAAATTCAGGTTTTGTCTTCGTTTTGGCAGCTGAAATTGGTTGAAGTTATTGTTGATCTTGGTGAGAAGCCTTTTGGAGGAGACAGCCGTTTTGATGCATCTGGAACTGCTGACGTATGGCACTCAATGAGCGCTTTGGGAAAGCTCACAAATTCTGATGCACGTGTATGACTCTGGCCTGTGTTTTCCATATATCATTTTAACTAATGTTTTGCCCGTTAGTTGGGTTGCTTCAAAAGCTTACTGACTTCCTCCACTTCTCTTGACAGGATTGAGTAGAGTGAGCTTCATCTTACTGAGGCTGCTGTCAAAGCTTCGGGTGACTTGGTGTGAGCTTCAATCTATTCAGGTCTATCATGCTCTTGTGTGAGTATAGTTCTTGGTGATTTTTGTTATAAGGCGTCTGACTTGTGATATTGTTGTTATATGCATTGTTGCCTCTAGCACATATGTTGCTGCTGTGTTAATTTAATCTTTGTAATGCGTATCTTCTTCTCATCCTAAGAGTTGTAGAAACTGATCAAATGCTGGTATTGGCATTGACACCATTGCAGTGCTTATATGATTCTGTTATTGTCTCGCAGGCATTATCTTCAACGGCACATTGCAGTCAGAGTTACGAGCTTTAACCTTATGGCACGAGGGTGCTTCGATGGAGACATCCTTATACGCAGACGCAGCGATCTAGGTGGACAACTCAAGCCTGAACAGATTTAGCAACGTTCTCCTCTGGAAGATGGGGCAAAGGATTCTGGACTGGCTGTCATGACTGGTTTTTTCTGCAGAAAGGAGTTACGTTATTCCCAATGGTGAGGCTTGGTTTGACGGTTTGCATCTTGAGAGGGAGCCGTACTGAAGCAAACTGAGTCGGAGAAAAAGTCCTACTGTTGACGTCTTATAGTAATTCTTGGGATGTACTGCCTTGATTTGTCAGGTAAATATTTCCAGGGCTTGCAACTTCGTGACAATCTTATTGCCAGTTTCCCTTACGTAATCGTTCAACCTGCAGTGTAGTCTAGCAATGCTTTTGGACGCTTCAAGAGGAACTCTTTGGGATTGACTGCTTTTGATGATCAAGAGTACTTGGTTATTGGTGTGAAGGCCTTGATGTTGTATTACTACAATCTCTCCCAGGCGCATCCAATGACATGAGTACTCAATAGAGCATTGGCTTCATAAGAAATGGAAGAGCCTCGGGTCTCAGCAATGTCTCTTCGAAAGATTCACTTAGTTCTGCCGGTAAAACAGGTACTGATAGTTTCCCTAAAAATCATAAGGTACTTGAGATGGCTGTTCGTTATTTCTTAACAGAGTTTCGTCGTAATGGTATTTGAGAATGGTTTTGGAACCGTGACGAGAGTATTTGGTCTTTAAACACGGTGTTGTTCTGTTCTGATGCAGGTGGTTTGGTATAGGTGTTGCGTATCAGCTACTTCTTTAGCTTTCCTTCACGAAGTTTACGGTTTCGCCAGCTGCGGTAATGCAAGACTCGAGGAGCGAGTGGCTGGAGGCTATGTGGGGGCATTAGCCTATTCCATCCTGATTTGTGAAGTCTCTATGAGTTACAATTCATAACACAAGGACCAAATGTCTGTTGTGATCTTGCAGGAAATGGAGTGGTCAAACTGACGGCAGAAATCCCAGTGCTTATTTGAAGGTCCAAGTCTGGAGGTGTGACCGGTGTCGGTAGCCGTCAAATGCTAAAGTGTTTTCGGAGGCAATTAATATAGCCTTGTCTCAATTCTTTTTTTTCACTGTCTGCTTCGTATTTGATTTCGAGAGCCTGATGTCAAAGTAGTTACTGTGCTTGCTGGAACTATACTTCAATTCCAAATTTGTACTTTTGTAAAGCCGCGAAACCGAGGCTTAGGACAGGGTATAGGTATTTGCACATGGTTGTAATAGAGCTTATGTACAAACTTTAAAATTTCAAAACAAAGCTATGAGAAGCCATGCACTGACCGTGGCAGTTACTTAATAAACTAGTTGTTTTAAAACTGCACGGATACCAACAATATAATGGATATCCAGTGATCCAAATAATTTCCCATGCACCTCATCAATATAGTGACAAATGACCAGCATGTGACATAGGTGATTGCAACCTTGAAATTCCTTGAGATTTCTAACATGTAATTTGGCATGGACCTTGTATGGAGGAAGATTTAGAGGAAGATTGGAGTAACTTGTGTTTTTGCATCTTAATGAAATGATTTATGAACCATGATAGAGTTTTGGATCTCGAACTCCTGATTTGGCCAAGTAAATATTGCCTGAAGTGGTTTGAACCAATCTTGTATCTGAAAACTCTCGAGTTGTATACCCCTGGAGGAACTCCAGTGTGACTTAAGGTTTTGATGAATTAGCCCGTCTTGACAATATATCACTCGGACCTTATTCACGCTTTCATCTACTTACCATATTAAGTTATCCGCCAAAATTGAACTCTTTTCCAAAAAAAACCAGCCTCATAAAATGGTAATATATCCTGACATGAGAGTTATGCCTTAAGGAACCTTGAGGTGAGCAAAGAAAATCCTGATAACCTCTTTGAGGAAACGACCAGACGGTCACCTTGAAGTATTAGACTGTAAGGGTTTACACTTGAAGTTACCACACCTGCGCCAACTGGTTAGTCATAATAAACACGCCTAAAAAGATGGAGAGATAACAAAAAGAGAAGGTGGAATCTTAAGGTCAAAAATTAGGGTGTGACAGATGCCCCTATTTAAGTTACTTCTATCCGGAGATATGGAGATTGAACTCTTCTTCTCGACGAGGTAGGAGGGTCTTAAATACAAACATTGCACGAATTTTTGGCCCTAAGAAGTCACCGAATGCAAATGACATGCAATAATATGAAGATGCAAGACAGACGGTCCTGTGGGTTAATGGCGTCACAGTGGAGAAAACTAGACACGGCGTGCGAGAAACAAATGAGTAATAGACTCAACAAAGTGGGACTCCACGGGGATAGGATACAACCACCAATGGGACATCTCCAAGGTATAACAGCAGCACATACGCCAAGAATATGGTGTTTTAACAACAGGTGAGAAACTTGTAATCGAAAGGGTAGCTTATGACCATAGTGATTTTTCTGAATAATTCAGTTTTTGTTTCGTATTCTTTCCTTCTTTTTTTTTGTATACATACGTTATTTGAAATCCCACTAGAAATAGTAAAATGTATAACCTCCCCGAGCGTCATGGTCTGGATGCCATGAGCTGGTCTCGGTCTCTGATTGTAGGACCTCCCCGAGCGTCATAGTATGAGAACCATGAGCTGGTCTCAGTCTTTGATGTAGGACCTCCCCGAGCGTCATAGTACGGGAACCATGAGCTGGTCTCAGTCTATTGAAATAAACCTCCCCGAGCGTCATGGTCTGGATGCCATGAGCTAGTCTCAGTCTCTTGAAATAAACCTCCCCGAGCGTCATGGTCTGGATGCCATGAGCTGGTCTTAGTCTCTTGAAATAAACCTCCCCGAGCATCATGGTCTAAATGCCACGAGCTGGTCTCAGTATCTTGTAATAAACCTCCCCGAGCTTCGTGGTCTGGATGCCATGAGCTGGTCTCAGTCTCTTTCCGAAATGATGAAAACTCGTGAGAGCATATTCACAGGGGGTTGTAAATTTTGTAAACTGTAGATGTCTTTGTAGACTGTAGATGTAGTTCGTAGCAGAACTTGTAGGTTGTAAATGTTGTTGATGTAATCTGTAATGTGCTCTGTTGTTGTAGATGTAATTTGTAAATGTAATTGTAGATGTAGTTGTAAAGCTTCACCGGGGATCTTCGGGAGAGATGTGTGCCGGTTGAATTGTGATGCATGCCTTCTCAAATAAAGGGAGACTACCGTGATAAACTTCCTCGACTTCTTTGGGGAAATGTCACTTGATAGAAATAAACTTGTGCGATGAACTCACTGGGGAATGCATTCCTGTTGAGTGACTTTGTAATTGCAAAATATTCTGTAAGCTCTCAAAATAAAGAGAGGTGTCTTGCAATGTCTTCAGTAAGCTTCTTCGATGAACTTATGAAGCGATACTTTTTGATGATTTGATGATGTTGAAGGACCCACTGAGGGTGAATGAACCGTCTTGTAGAAAGTGTCGTTTGTCATTTTGAATAAGGTCCTGATCAAAACGAGTTGCTCAAATAAAGAGATTATTTAGTCCGAGTGTGGATGTTCGAGAAAATCCTGTGATGCTATTGTTGAAGGAATGTCTATCTTTATGAATATTCTTCCTAGGAAATAGGGTGCAAAATAAATGCAACCATGCTTAAAAGTTGGAAATGTCCATGATGCGATTGCCAAAGACCGAAGTTCAATTCAGGAAATAACTGAAGAGGGGGGGGAAACTGTCAAGCAAGACTCAACCATCGAGGTATGAACTCAAATGGGATTGTACTAAAATAACCATCTTCCATGAGGGTTGAACTTCATGGGGAAAATGGAACATTGTGCTCTTTCTGCCTAGGGTAGACGAATCTATGTAGAGGGATAAGACGCACCCAGACACCTAGGGATAACTATAGCCAAAGCGATAGAACAGAACAAATATAAAGAATGCGAACAATGCACATGCCATGCTGTCTATTTATATGCTATGCGTATGCCGACGAATTGGGAGAAGCGAAATAAACGCCTCAAACGAAAGGGTACTCAAGCAAAATCTCCATAGATCCCTTATTGCCTGCGAAGAAAGTCTTCGAGCAGAGGCAACCTTCGTGTCTGGATAAAATAAATATCCTCTTGCCCTGGAGAAGCACATAATATTGTTGTTTTTCCTCGGACGAAATAAACGTCCCCGGTCATCCGTTTGTTATTCATATATCAAGTAGAACATAAGGTTTTTGAAAAGGTTTAAATCAATTTGGATTTTGCTATCAAGAATACAGATTTGTGATAAATGAAAAAAATTTTATTGAATGGTGGTCAGCAGAAAAAGCGTGACCCCGATGTTACAGTGTTGGAAAGTAATAGCGATTACATAAAAGGAATAATGACTTGCTTCTCTTAAACAAAATATTTCTTAACAACATCCGTGTTAACAGGGCGAGTGATCTCTTCTCCGTCCATTGTTGCTAACATCAAAGCGCCTCCTATCAAAACCTTTTTTACTACATATGGTCCATCATAATTCGGGGCCCATTTTCCTCTGACGTCGGTGAGGAAAGACTGAATCTTCTTGAGCACGAGGTCACCTTCTCTGAATGTATGGGGTCGAACTTTCTTGTTAAATGCCTTCTTCATCTTCTGCTGATACAACTGCCCATGGCATAGCGCGGCCATCCTCTTTTCTTCCATTAAGTTCAACTGATCGTATCTGTTCTGGCACCATTCAGCTTCTGATAACTTTGCCTCCACCAAGATCCTCATAGAAGGGATCTCAACTTCTATCTGGAGTACTGCTTCCATACCGTAGACAAGTGAAAATGGAGTTGCCTCAGTCGATGTGCGTACCATCGTACGATATCCATGTAAGGCGAATGGGAGCATTCTGTGCCAATCTTTGTGAGTGACAACCATTTTCTGAATGATCTTCTTAATGTTTTTGTTGGCGGCTTCAACAGCCCCATTCATCTTTGGTCTGTAAGGGGAAGAATTATGATGCTCAATCTTGAATTCTTCGCACAACTCTTTCATCATCTTGTTGTTCAAATTGGAACCGTTGTCTGTAATAATTCTGCTTGGCACACCATATCGGCAAATAAGCTGATTCTTGATAAATTTGACAACCACATGTCGAGTTACATTAGCATAGGAAGCCGCCTCGACCCACTTGGTAAAATAATCAATGGCTACTAGGATAAATCGGTGTCCATTAGACGCTTTCGGCTCTATCATTCCAATCATATCAATTCCCCACATAGATAATGGCCATGGTGATGAGATAACATTCAACATAGTCGGAGGCACGTGAATCTTATCTGTGTAAATCTGACACTTGTGACACTTTCTAGCGAACTTGTAACAATCTGATTCCATTGTGATCCAATAATAACCAGCCCTTAAAAGCTTCTTAGCCATAGCATGTCCGTTGGCATGGGTGCCAAAAGATCCTTCGTGAATTTCCGTCATCAACATATCCGCTTCTCGTTTGTCAACACATCTCAGTAAGACCATGTCAAAATTCCGCTTGTACAACACATTGTTACTCAAAAGAAAATTTCCAGCCAACCTTCTTAAAGTTTTCTTGTCTTTGTTGGAAGCTCCCAAAGGATATTCTTGAGTTCTAAGAAACACTTCGATGTCATGGTACCAGGGTTTGCCATCTTCAACTTCTTCGACAGCAAAGATGTAGGCAGGTTTGTCAAGACGTTTTACTTCAATCCGAGGACACTCGTTCCAAAAATTTACCACAATCATCGAGGCCAAAGTTGCCAACGCATCTTCCATTCTATTCTCATCACGAGGGATATGATGAAACTCAACCCTATCGAAGAATGGTAACAGTCTTCTAGCATAATCTCTGTATGGGACCAAATTATCATGTCGAGTTATCCATTCTCCAGTGATTTGGTTGATTACCACTGCAGAATCGCCAAACACATCTAAATTCTTAATTCTCAAATCGATTGCTTCCTCAAGACCCATGATGCATGCCTCGTACTCAGCTTCATTATTAGTACACTGGAATGTTAATCTGGATGTAAACGGGAAGTGAGTCCCTTGAGGAGTCATAATAACAGCACCTATCCCTTTTCCATGAGCGTTGACAACTCCATCAAAAACTAAACCCCATTGAGAACCTGGCTCTGGCCCTTCACCATGTACGGGTTCTTCACAATCTTTCATCTTTAAGAACATAACATCTTCATCGGGAAAGTCGTCATTTGAGGGTTGGTAATCCAAAATAGGCTGGTGAGCTAAATGATCAGCCAAAACACTCCCCCTGACAACTTTCTGAGTATGGTACTCGATATCATATTCAGACAACAACATCTGCCATCTAGCAATTCTCCCAGTCAAAGCGGGCTTCTCAAAAATATACTATCTTTGAAACTAACCAAGTAGTGTGATTCAACATATACTGGCGCAAACGCTTGGCGGCCCACGCCAGAGCGCAACAAGTCTTCTCTAACATAGTGTACCTTGTTTCACAATCAGTAAATTTCTTGCTCAAGTAATAAGTGACATCATCTTGCTTCCCTGTTTCATCTCGCTGGCCGAGTACACAACCCATTGAATCTTCTAAAACAGTCAAATACATAATCAAAGGTCGTCCTTCAACCGGTGGTATCAGGATAGGTGGTTCAAGCAAATACTCTTTGATACTATCAAAAGCCTTTTGACAATCTTCAGTCCAAACATACCCTTGTTCTTTCCTCAGAAGCTTGAATATAGGTTCGCACGTAGCAGTCATGTTGGATATAAACCTGGAGATATAGTTCAAACGTCCCAAGAATCCTCTGACTTGTTTCTCGGTGGCGGGAGCTGGCATTTCCCGGATAGCTTTCACTTTGTCAGGGTCCACTTCAATCCCTCTTTGACTGACAATAAAACCCAATAGTTTCCCTGATCGTACTCCAAATGTGCACTTGTTGGGGTTCAAACGGAGCTTGTATTCCCTCAAACGACCAAACAGCTTAGCCAGGTGTTTAACATGATCATCTTCGGTCTTCGACTTAGCTATCATATCATCCACATACACCTCGATCTCTTTGTGCATCATATCATGGAACAAAGTAGTCATAGCTCTCTGATATGTTGCCCCTGCATTCTTTAATCCAAACGGCATAACTTGTAACAAAATGTGTCCCAGGGCATGATGAATGACGTCTTCTCTCTGTCCTCAGGAGCCATTCTAATCTGGTTGTAACCTGAGAAACCATCCATGAAGGAGAAAACCTCATATCTTGCAGTACTCTCTACCAAGATGTCAATGTGAGGTAATGGGAAATCATCTTTCGGATTGGCTTTATTCAAATCCCTGTAGTCTACACACATGCGAACCTTACCATCCTTCTTCGGGACGGGTACAATATTAGCTAACCATAGCGGATACTCAGCAGTGACAAGGAAGCCTACATCAATCTGTTTCTGTACCTCTTCCTTAATCTTTAGAGCCATGTCAGGTCGAGTCCTTCTGAGCTTCTATTTTATCGGTGGACATTCTGGCTTTAACGGTAAATGATGTTCGACTATAGCTGTGTCCAATCCGGGCATGTCTTGATATGACCAAGCAAACACATCGACAAACTCTCCAAGCAAATCAATCAGCTGTTTCTTCACATCGGGTTTAAGCAGAGCTCCAATTTTCACTTCTCTACAGATTTCTTCCGATCCCAAGTTGATTACTTCCACCGGCTCTTGATGAGGTTGGATAGCTTTCTCTTTCTTATTAAGCAGTCTAGAAATTTCCTCTGGGATATCATCTTCTTCATCCTCAGCTTCATACACAGGAAACTCAAAATTCGGAGAAGGTAGTGGATCATTATTCCCAGGATGTAATTTATGTAGCAATCTGCGCAAGTGATGTGATTTTCAATAAGTTTTTGTAAAGTGGAAAGTGTGTGTACGCGAGATGCTACTTATTATTTTACAACATCGTAAATAAATATAAAAACACAAATGAAAATGAAAGTAATTTATTAATGATAGCAAAACCAAAAAGACACGCCCAACAAAGTCACCTTTGCCTTGGGCAGAGCAAAGGGAATTATTGAAAATAAGCCCTAACAAATGCAGTTTCGCCTTGGGCAGAGCGAAAAATTTTAAAACAAATGCTTTACTTAGATATATGAATGGCAGTATGGGCTTCAGCCGCACTCCAATTCTTGACTACGACGCCTGGGATCACAAAGTCTGGGATGTCCTTATTTGGATCCTCTTCGGTGACGGCATAAACTCCAAAGGTATAGTCAAATTCATCCGAAACATAGCCTGGATCTTCCATATAGGGCTCATAGTCTTCGTAAGGAATGGAGGACCTTGCAGAACCATCTGATATGTAGCCCTCAAGTTCGTCCTCTGACACAACATTAATCTGAGGATGACGGACGACTCCTCCACTACGGAACACTTCATTGATCAGCGGCAATCCTTGACTCTTGGTGGTTTGTTGAGCAGAACTGCTGGTGAAACTGAGACCTTCCTTATTTTTGTTCTCTGGCAAAGACAACACCTTTCCCCATATTGTCTGATGACCACTGTTCACTACTCGCTGTGCTTCTTTAAATGATGACATGGATGCCTGAGATCTTTGGACGCCCTCGCCCACAATAGACAAAGCTTGAAATTGCGTGCCAACCTCTTCCTCAGCTTCGACATATGAGAATGATGACAAGTGACTTACCACCAAAGCTCTTTCCCCACAAACTGTAACTGTTTTTCCCTCAAAAACATATTTCAACTTCTGATGCAGAGTAGAAGTAACTGCTCCAGCTTCATGTATCCATGGCCTCCCTAGCAAACAGTTGTAGGCGGCACGAATGTCCATGACCTGAAACGTGATCATAAAAGTCTGTAATCCAATAGTCATGGGCAAATCTACCTCACCAACTACCGTTTTCCTTGACCCATCGAAAGCTTTGACAATAACATGGCTTGGCCTTATAGGTGGTCCTTGATAGGATAACTTGGACAAAGTAGTCCTAGGCATTACATTTAGAGAGGATCCAGTATCGACCAATACACTGGACAGAGAGTCATTCCCGCAATTCACAGAAATATGTAAAGTCATGTTATGCTTCCTCCCTTCCTCTGGGAGATCGTCTTCATTGAAACCTAAATTATCACTCGAAGTAATACTACCAATGATGTTATCAAATTGTTCCATAGTCACATCCTGCTCGACATAGGCTTGTTCCAAAATCTTCTGAAGCGCTTCTCTATGAGCCTCAGAACTCATCAGCAATTGTAGCACATAAATCTTTGACGGGGTTTGCAGAAGCTGATCTGCAGCCTTATATTCACTTCTTTTGATTACTTTCAAACATTCATCTGAGTTGGATAAATTAGATCCACCAGATTGCCCCACAGTTGGGTCTTTTGAGCCTGATGGTTCGAACAAAACTTCCTTTTCTTTCGGTGGCAAAGTTGGGTAAACTCGACCACTTCTTGTCACTCTACTGACATCTACAATATTAACTATTGAGGGTACAGTGGGCAAAGGCACTTCTTTTCCATTCTCCCACATTGTAGCGTTGTACCTGTAGGGGATAGCCTTACTGAAGTATAAGGGACAGGTCCAGGCACATTGATTACCAAAGGAGTAATAGTTGGCTTCCTGCTATTGTAAACAATCTCTATACGTTCCACTTCCTTAAAATGGGGTACTATGACACAAACTTCTTCAGCCTCTTCATCTGAAACTTCCTGATCATCATTTTCCAAACAATCTTCAATCATATTGACAAAGGGCGAACCATGCGGGGGTAATGGATTTTTCTGTACATTAGGGTCGGAATCCCTAAAAGACAAGATTCCATTTTTAATGAGCCTCTGGACATCCATCTTCAAACCGAAACAACTCTCAATATCATGTCCTGGAACACCCTGATGGTAAGGACAAAACTTGTCAGCTCTATAGGAAGGAGGAGGATTCGCGGGGGCCAAAGGTAGAGCTCTTGTCTGAATGTGACCCTTCTTAATCAAAGCGGGGAATAAATCAGCATATGTCATTGGGATCGGATCAAAATTTATTTTTCTATACACACGACCTTGATTGTTGGATGGCTGATTCTGCTGAGGGTACTGTGGACTTTGCTGAAGTTGTGGTTGTTGAACAACGGGAGACTGAGGTTGCTGATAGGGTTGTGGGGATTGTAGTTGATAAGCCGGAGCATTAAACACTGGCGATACCGCTGCAACTTGGTGTGGTGGCATGTACCTCTTTCTGAATTGTCCCTTTTGAATGGCATTTACACCCTGCTCTTTTTTCTTCACAAAACTGCTCCCATACCTTTTAGGAGCACTCTCTTCTTTGGCCAATCTTCCTTCGTGAACACCTTCTTCTAAGCGCATTCCCATATTGACCATTTCAGTAAAGTCACTGGGTGCACTGGCTACCATCTTCTTATAAAAGAAAGGACCAAGAGTCTTCAAAAAAATCTTGGTCATCTCCTTTTCTTCTAATGGTGGTGTGACTTGCGCAGCCAACTCGCGCCAACGTTGAGCATATTCCTTGAAACTCTCTTTATATTTCTGTGCCATTGCTCTCAACTGATCTCGGTCGGGCGCCATGTCCACATTGTATTTATACTGCTTGACAAAGGCTCCTCCTAGATCATTGAAAGTTCGAATCTTCGTGCTATTCAACCCCATATACCACTTGAGTGCGGCGCCTGTCAAACTGTCTTGAAAGTAGTGAATGAGTAATTGATCATTATCAGTTTGGGCAGACATCTTCCTGGCGTACATAATAAGATGACTCTGAGGACAAGTATTCCCCTTGTACTTTTCAAAATCAGGGACCTTGAATTTCGGTGGGACCTTAACATTTGGAACCAAGCACAGCTCAGAAGCACTCTTACCAAACAAATCCTTTCCACGAAGGGCTCTCAACTCCTTTTGTATTTCAGAAAATTGGTCTTGAAATTCGTCTATCCTCTCTTCTAAGCCCACAGTTTCGGTCGGCGACCCATGTAAAATTGGTTCATCCAGAATATACGGAACAGCGTTCACAAGTGGAGACGCGGTAGTCATCAAAGCAGAAACTACAGGAGCAGCTTGAACAGTGGTTGCAACAGGAACCTCGGGAACAGGTGGACGATTACCAGCCGGAGTGAAATAAGGAGGCATCCCCCACGGGAAACCTGGCGGCATGTTGTAGGTTACTTCAGCAATAGTAGACACCACTGGGATCGGTGCTGATACAACTTCGGATATGGCAGTCCTTGGAACTTCTTGGTTGTTGATCGAGACTTGACTAGACAAGGCTTCCACCAGACCATTCAACCTCTCCAAACTTTCTTTCAGGACGATAACTTCATCACGGAGCACTCTGTTCTCTTGTTCTAGTTGATCCATCTTCTGGCGTTGACTAGCTCGAGTGTTGTATCGGTGATTCAGCTTGTCTGCGGAGATGAAGCAAGAGTGAGACCCTGGAATGCAAACGATGCTATGCTTATGCAAAAATGCAAATGAGTATGAAACTTTCAAGAAACTCAAATTGTCTCGGTATTGTAACGTTGGAGAAAAACTTATTTTATTTTGATATCGAAGCATTACAAAATGGAGTACTCTTTTAAGAGTTTATTACATTGAATCAAAAGCAAAAGAGAAACTCGGAGATCTACTCCTTATGCTCCTTCTGTGTGAGAAGTTCTCCTTCTAGCTGGATGATGCGTTCTTGCAACTCGGCCTTCTCTCTGATGAGTCGGTCGACACATTCCTTCCAAGCCACAGTATCTGGGGGAAGATCATCACTGGTGATAGCTCTTGAAGAGGTGTGAGAGGAAAATAAATCCTCTCGCGCCTTTCTTTTCCTTGCAAGTTCTACTTCTGGCAGCCTCTAGGATTTCTCTTTCTCTATCTTGAGTGTGAAAAACTTGTTCCTCCAAGCGGCCTTCAGTTTCCGAGCCTCATCCAAGGCAGTCTTCAACTGGTCTGCTTCGCTCACATCAAACCAATCTGGATCGTGAAAATCCAATACCATAGGTTCATGGAAAGGGAACGGCATCTTGAGGTCGAGAGCTCTTTCTCGCACCCAATGTAGATATTCTTCAGAGACAGCACAATTGGGGTATCCTAAAGCAGCTTTTCCTTCCTTATTGATGTATCTCCATGCATAGATTATGACGGTCTTCAGGTCTGGTTCTTCTCCTTCTTTGAGAAAGATTCCTTCTAACATAGTCTGGTCAGGTACTTCAATCATGGGATGCCCAAATTAGAGACGAGCCAGAGCAGGGTTGTAACTTATGCATCCTTCTCTCCCAACGAGTGGTATGTTAGTAAACCCTCCGATGCTATGAATCATACATATACCTCCATAGGTAGGATCGTACCACACAATGTCAGAGTGAGTAAGGGCCATAACTATCTCGGACCAATGAGGTGACTCCTTCTCTTCCCAAATAGACGGGTGTCGAGTTAGGCGAGCAATGAACCATGAATACAGCAGAGCGGTACAACAAACGATATGTCCCCCTCCCTCAGCATTCTTTGAATGAATTGAGTAATATGTGTCAGCTAACAAAGTAGGGACTGGATTCTTGAGTATGAATAATTTAATCGCATCCATGTCAACGAAATCATCGATCTTTGGGAACCAGAAAATCCCATAGACCAACAGAGCAAAGGTGGCTTCCACGATAAGAACTTCCTTACTTTCAGCATGGTAGCGGACCTTTTCAATCAAAAAGTCATCAGGGAATCCAAGGACTCCTTCCTTGGTGGTTAGGTGTGCTTGAACATCTGCCAAACCGAGATGAGTAGCATTGGCAATTTCTTGATGACTGGGTGCGTCTTCCTGGCCGGTGAATATGGGACGGGCCGTTACGGGCATCCTCAGAAAATCAGAATACTCTTCCAGTGTCGGCATCAACTGGTAATCCGGAAAAGTGAAACAGTGGTACAATGGGTCATAGAACTGAACCAAGGTCTCCAACAGTCCTCCTTTCATTTTGAGTTCGAGAAAACGGAAGACTTCTCCATATTCTGATGCGAAGGCGTAACAGTTCTCGATGAGATCTGCTAGTTCTCTCAAGCTTTCAATGTTAGGACTCTGGAAAGTGTACTCCAATACTTCTCTTTTGAAATCCATGGTTACAATACCTGAGAAATAAAATTGAGTTTCTTGAGTAAAGAAAGAATGCAATGCAAGATGAGTAGGACTTCATGGGATCCTAACTATTTATAAATATTATGGAAAAAGAAAATGTTTTTTATTTAATTTTGAAACGGAATACAAATAATTGCTTTAAAAAGTCCCAAATAAAAGCTAAATAAAAGCTAGTAAAGACACTAAGGAAGTTTCAAATTCTGTTGCTTGAGCCGTTCTTCTAGCTGGGTCTTCTCACGGATAAGGTTATCCACAATCAGCTTCCAAATAGTGCATTGTGGGTCGGAGAAAAATAAATCCTCCATGACTTTCCTCTTCTTGGAAGGGAGTAACTCTTCATCCTTCAACTGTAATTGCTTCTGGAGTTCGTCAATCTCTGCAACGGACACTAGATACTTGTTCTTCCATGACTCTAACTCATGTTGCGACTTCTTCAAAGAAACTTCTAACTTCTCGGTTTCGGACATGAAAACATAAGTGGGATATCTTCTTGGAGGGATAGGATCTTGGCGAGAGTAAGGCATCTTCAGCTTGATCGCCCTATTCCTTACCCACTGGAGATACGGTTCCAGAGACACACAATTGGGCCTTCCTAAACTATTCCTATCTTTCTTATGCAAATATTTCCAAGCTTCCACAATCTTTTCTCGGAGTTCTTGATTATTGTAATACCCCAAATTTTACCCTTATATTTAGTCAGTCATTTCGCATAGCATCTCATAGGTACATTTGCTAACCACTAACAAGTTATGGAGGTATTTTGTTGTGCAGATTTGGTTCCAGGGGTATTTTGGTCATTTTACGTAAATACTGCTAATTCCTTGAAGACGGGCTGTTATTAAATTCTGAGGCGTTTGATACACTATTTTTGAGGCATTTACCTATCACCAGGTCTGATTATATCAAGGTGCCAATTTGACGTGGTCGATATTAAAGTTTGTCGAGCACAACTGGATTTAAGATCCATTCCATCGCTCATGGTTTATTTCCAAAGCGCTTCCGTTTCTGTTATTAAGGCACAGTCGTAATTGGGTGTTATTGGATTGTGGCTCTTGGCATTTGGTCAGTGGAATTTAATTACGAGTAGTGTTATTGTTGATGCTGAAACTGTTGTGATTACGGTGCACATCCGTGTTTGGTTATGAAATGGTTGGTTAACATTTAAATTGGATTTTAATCAGATGATGAGATTAGGATTACAAATGAGACAAGTGCACAAATAATAATATCATTTGGGAGTGTTTATGTTTTATGACTATGTTAATGAATTTAAATATTTGTGGATTTATTCACAAATGTTTATAATTTTTTAACTAAGAATAAAATATAAATAGAGTCAAGTTTTGGGAATTTTATTTCATAAAAATCTCATTATACAAAAGGGAGATTGTTTCATATCTTTGAAATTACTGTACAAGGATTTACATTAACTCTAAAGGTCCTAAGTCCTAAAATTTCTAAGTATCCTTCTTGATGTCCTTTGAGCTTCTCCGCAAAGTCTCCGATTCACCTGCACATCAAAACAAAACAAACAGAATAAAACAAGATGTTAGAAGTTGTTTTTGACACTCTCAGAACAGTGTCATCATCGAGTGCCGGGAGTGGCACAACCGAAGCTGCGTCCTACCCCCCGTTACCGATCCGCACCGTTGGCGTCAGATCAGGTAATACCTGTTCTTATCGTTACGGGACATCCGAGAGATAGAAGTAATAAAAGAAGCGGGACTGTTTCGTTTTGCCGCGATTGGATTTCCAAACTGATACGAGAATAAGGCAACATAGGCAAGTTTGGACTCAGACCCGGATGCCGGCAGGTCTGAGTCGCTTTGGTTCCGAAATTTCCAACACCTGAAAAGCCACAAACGCATCAATATCAGATTCAGAATTTGGAACTCAAAACTTAAACAATTCATGAGCAGTATCAGTTCTGAACCATATAGGTGAGGTCATAAAAATCAAGTTCAAACAGAACAGAAAAATGAGACACACAACAAGCTGCGTCAAAATGACATAGAACAAAGTATCAAAAGGTTCAGCAGCATCAGTTAAAGGCAAGTCCCCATTCAAACCAGTTTCAATGGCAAGCAACACATAAGTGAGCGACTACACCAAATCACAGCACAAAATCATAGCGAAACTATACCAGAAAAGAAACAAAGATGAGTTCAAGAAATCGCAGCGATGTATCAGTTTAGGTTGGGTCCCGAATGTGCAAAGCACATCAGAAACAGAGCACCAGGCATAGAGGGCTCATATGAACATCATAGCCCAAATCATTATCACCAATTCAATCAGAGCAACCTGCCAAAACTGCACAGAAGAGCGGAAGTTCACGTCAGTTCAGAATGCAAGCAGTACTAAATCATGGCACGAATTATACCAGCAAGGGTAAGCAAACATAAACATAGTAGTGCGCGAAACCATAACAGTCCCTATCAGTCGTCGCGACTCAAGTAAATCAGCAATGCCCAGCTATCAGGTAAATCAGAAGCAACAGCGTAAAACCAGGATTGTAGTATCCTGCTTCGACGGTTCAGACTAAGTGTCATCACTACCGCGTACCCGTCTCGGCGGCAAAGACCAATACAATGTCAGTCCTGAAAGAAGAAAAAGAAGAAAAGTAAGTGTAGTCCAACCGATAACCAAACCGAATGAAAGTAGGTCATCATCATCAAATAATCTAGTCCGCATCAGTATCCAAAGTGAAGACCAGAGGTCAAAGAACATTGCATCAGATGGAACCAGATATCCAAAGACATGACAGAGTTGCCTGTATCAGAAGCATCTGCAAGATCCAAAGCATAAATCCAAACAAACCACATCAGATAAACCAAAAAACGATATCCAGTTTGAAATCCAAAAGATGAAGTTCAGTCAAGGCCAATCAAATATGGAAAGTTTCAAAACAGATCAAAAAGATCGTATCAGAAAATCGAACCACATCCCAAATCAAATCCAATCTCAGTTTCGAGCAAGCACAGAAAAGGAAGGAAATCATATCAAACTTTCAATTAAATCAAAAGTATGTTGGTTACGAAAAATCAAAATCAAATCGAATCATCACGAAATCGTAAGTCCAACATCAAAAGCCCAAAAAGGAGAGGGTCAGAGAAGTTATAAAAGGAACAATTTCACCTGTGAAGAGGGGCTAACGGGTAGCCGCGAGAAAGAGGAGAAAGGATCGCACAAACCCTAACAGCGACGGAATGGCGAAACCCTAACGAACCAATCGCGTCGCAAACCGTAAACGGCGTGGCCGAGACTCAGAGGGACCGGCACCCTCATCATCGTCTCCGACGAACAAATATCATAAAACCACGAGCGAAGCGCCAACGAAGGAAGATCGCCCTCGCCGTTTAAACGGCGGGCAATCCACTCCAGCCTCAGATCACCTCATCATTGGCCGTTCCGCTAGAAAGGTGAGCTGTGAGACGTTTTCCTCACAATATGCATGTTTATTTCAGGTTATGGAGAAGAATGAAGGAGAGCGAAATAGCGAGAGAGAAAGACGGAGGCGAATACGAGTAGCCACGAGAGGGAGATGGAGAAGAAAGGGTGAAACGGCGCCGCGAGTTTCTCTGGGATAAAACCCTAGAAGCATTTTGTTTATGACTAACAACTGGGTTGGGTCCGGATGTGATGACCGGCCCAACCCCTTTATGTTTTTATTTTTTTATTTTGTTTTTTTAAATTATGTTTTTATTTTGTTTTATAATTTAAGAAAATAATTTAAAAAACTT
Organism: Lathyrus sativus; assembly: GCA_963859935.3. NCBI lineage: Eukaryota > Viridiplantae > Streptophyta > Magnoliopsida > Fabales > Fabaceae > Lathyrus > Lathyrus sativus. The sequence continues at coordinate 4,894,037 of CAWUDS030004439.1, read as the reverse complement.
CTTTTGTGTAAATATTATAAATAAACAAAAAAATTTTTATAATAAAATTAAAAAACCTCTTTTTAAAATAAAAATTAAAACCTTTTTTTAACATAATATAAAATTTTTGTAAATATAAAAATAAAAATAACTCTTTTTAAATGAAAATAAAAAAAAACTTTTCTTAGAAATATTCAAAAATAAACTCTTCTTTAAAAAACATTTTTAAAATTAAATCTTTTTGCAAGTTAATATTAAATAAAACAATAATAAATCTCCAATTTGCGTTTTTTTCTTCTTTCATTGGCTCGTAACGCATTTGATTGTCGCTTAACTCTGCCCGCTAACATCGTTTGTTCATTTTGCAGCTCATTACGTTTACTATTATTTATGTCATCTTATTTTCTCACTCAAAGTTCATTATCATATTGTAACTGCTTCTCATATGTAACCCCGCGAATCTAATAATCGCGCTTTAAATTTCTGCCTTTAAATTTCTGCTTGCATGGCTTTTAACTTCTGTTTTATTCCCTGTTTACAATTCAATTACCTCACGCATTTATCAATATTCCAGTCACACTACACACATCCGAAGGTTAGGTCTAGCTTTTGACCGCCGTGTCAATAGTCCTCAACCTCAAAATTACACCCTTACAAACCCTAATTTTCGCAAATGTCTCGCCGTGGACAAAATTACAATTTTACCCCTAGCATTAGGTCAAAGAGCCGTCGCGCTCATTTTAAGGTTTCCCGCCGCGGAATCCCTAATTTAACCCTAATTATAACATAACAATTCAACGTAGAGATTTGGAGTTTCTACACTCCACGTAAGCGTGTCCTTAAGACATGTTTATTCCCCTTGAGACCTTGACCACAGTCAAGAAGTCTCTAACCTCCCTTTTGAGGGGAACTACGATTACTCTGATTCCACTCCCGTAAGGATACGTAGGCACAAGATGCGATGTCTTGCCGAGTAAACTTAGAATTAACCCCTTAGGTCTCCTTTCTCACTTTTAATCCCTTTGTACATATACCTTAAGCAAATAAATAAAGCAAATAGTAAACAACTGAACAAAAGGTTCCTGTAGAGTACTACAGAAGTTTAGGGTGCTAGTACCTTCCCTAAATTTAACCAACCCCCGAACCCTAGATCTTTCCCCGCATTGTGTTTACGATGCAAAATAGGTTTTCCCTCTTTTGACCTTTTCCTTCGGATAAATCAAAGAGCGGTTGTGAATTGAATTGTGATTCAAATTAATTAATAGTTTGTGATCCTATTTCCACCGCAACAGAAAATGGCGACTTCACTGGGGACTTTCAGACTTTTGAGGGTTATCCCTAATTTGTTCATATTTATTGCTATTTGTTTTACTATCCATTTGCATGTATATATTGTACTTTGATTTTGGGGTTGTTCCTTGTGTTGTGAGATAAGTCCTACGCCCGGACTAGTGACATTATTATAGGATGGGGATATATTCGAGGAGGCTTATAGGGAGTGAATCCCGACCAAGCCGATTCCAGAATCACCGCTCGGTTGAGACCCTTTCGAAAATGGTTCGGTTGAACGAGTAATCGCGAAAACTTTTTCCATGGTCGATTGGAGTCTGTGATATTGGGAACCGTAGTACCTCTACACCACCTCGGCCTTATTTAGGACGTAGTGCGGGAACTATGTGGGAGTAATCCTACAATGGTTGCTACGCGATACTACACTCAAAAGAGGTTCTCTTGAGAATATTATTAACCCCCGAGTCAATCGGAAGGTTGATAATATCCGAAAGATGGGCTGATGACTTTGGGCACTTTTTAGAACCTTGTTCTGCAGGTACAACTAACCTATAGTACACGCCTTTTGGGATGGGTAGACCTTGACTCCGCTCACATACCTTTAACCTAGGACTTTGTGTGTTTTCATGCATTGCATCCATAAAACATCATATTGCATTAAGACTTCATGGAATTCAAACTCTATTTATGAACATTGCAGGATACCATGGATCACTCTAGGAAGCATACTTTGAAATTTACTTTTAAGGGTTTTAATTTGGAAGTCCTAGAGAAGTTAAGAGATTTGGTTCAAGATCAAGAAAAGTTCCAAAACAGATATGGAAGGCTATTGTCTTTGTTGAAGGTTCAAGTAAACGAAGGACTTCTTGCGACTTTGCTACAGTTTTATGATCCAGATTATCACTGCTTCACCTTTCCAGATTATCAGCTTTTACCTACCTTAGAAGAGTACTCTCAGTTGGTGGGATTACCTATCTTGGATAAGTCTCCATTCCCTTTCTTGGAGGAAGACCTTAAAGAACGAGATATTGCTAAAGCCATTTGTCTAAGGATATCCGATGTCAAGAACAATATGATCACCAAAGGGGGGACCTCCGGTTTTCTCAGGGACTTCCTAATTAAGAAAGCCCAATTTTATGCCGATCATAAAGACATGTTTGCCTTTGAGACAATATTTGCTTTGCTTATTTATGGGTTGCTGCTTTTTCCTAGTTTTGAGGGGTTTGTGGACCTTAATGCAATCAAGACCTTCATGAGGAGAAATCCAGTTCCAACACTATTGGGTAATACTTATCATTCAGTACATCTCCGAAACTTTCATGGTGGAGGAATGATTACATGTTGTGTGCCATTACTATACAAGTGGTTTATTTCTCACTTACCCAAGTTCGGTCCTTTCTGGAGCCCTAATCAAGAACGTTGGTCGCAAAAAGTTATGGCTTTAACTCACTCTGATATTGATTGGTATAATCGCATGTACGATGGGATATCAATCATTGATAGTTGTGGAAACCTCAACAATGTGCCTTTGCTCAGTTTCAACGGAGGAATCAGCTACAATCCAGTCCTAGCTCGCCGACAGTTGGGATACCCCTTGAAGGAACCGCCTAAAAGTATTCATGTGGAGAAAATCTTTTTCGAAGTCGACAAAAAGCTTCAAGATCAGATTCTATCTTCTTGGAATCATCTGCATAGGAAGGACAAAGAAAGTTTGGGAAAACCTAATTGTGTGTCCATGGAACCATACCTTCAATGGGTCCGAGGAAGAGCTATTGAGTTGAAGATGCCCTACTCTCGCCAAGATCCTGTACCTCAAAGAGAAGAACCTGCCCAGTATTTCATGGCTGAAGCTGAGACTTTGAAGATCACTTTGAAGAGATCACAACGCGAAACAGAAGCATGGAAGAACAAATACCATGTGATGGCCAGCGAGTACGAAGAACTTCAAAAGCAGATTCAGTCGAAGAATGATGAGATACAATCCTACAAGAAGAGAAGGCTCTACGAATACTTATTTTCCTCCGGATCTCCGTCTGCTCACTGAAGTTGTGGAAGATGCTTCTCTAGGATTTTCTAGGCTTTTATTTAGCTATTTTGGTTGCAAGAATATTATTTGTAATTTGTCTTCAATGAATTAAAAGTTTCTTTGGTATTCCGCAATATTCGTAAATATTTGAATTCCATGAAATCTTCATTTGCATTCACATTTTAGCATCATACTTTTGCATTGCATGTGTCTCCCGATTTCTCATACGCGGTTCTCTCACCTTCCAGTTTTGTCACCCTAAGTTCTCTGCATCAATACGACCCTTCAAAAGGATGGAAGATCAAAACCAAGAGATCAACCGTGTCAGCCATGAACTTGAAGATCTTCGAGGAAGTGTAGGGCAGATTTTGGAGATGCTACGAGCTCTTAGTGTGAAGGTGGATGCTCAGTCTACTGTTGTTTCTGAGACTACTAAAACCGTTATGGAACCTCAACAAGCTGTTATTGTCGAGAATGTACCTCCTCATGGTCTTCAATCCGGTTTGGTGCCTCCTAGTGCTCAACCAGTTCGACGAGCTACCCCTCCAAAGTGCAAAACTCCTAACTCCGACCATGGTAAAGGACCTGCACGTTCGAGGAACCGCAAAACAGCTACTCCTCAACTTTGGCAACATCAGCAGAGTTATGTTCAAGGTTATCTATTTCCATATGTCCAACAACCTTATGTAGCTACTGTTGCACCTCCTTTCAATCAGCAGTTTTCTACATACCAGCCTGTGCAGTCAGCTCCGGTATATCAAGCACTGATTTATCAACAGCCTTTCGGTTATCCGCCCATGCAAGTTCCTGTCAACAGTCAACGAGTGCCCAACGCTCCTGTTCTCCAACAATCACAGGATCAGGTTCCGTATCTCCGTAAGAGTCAGTATAAGCCTTGTCCTCCAATTCCGATGACTTTCACTGAGTTATACTCCCATTTGGTACAACAAGGTCTGATTACCACCCGTGCTTTGGGTCCTCCGCCTAATCCGTTACCTGCAGGTTACAACGCTGCCGCTCATTGTTTATTTCATGAGGGTGCACCCGGCCATGATCTAGAGAATTGCTACGCTCTTAAGAACTTTGTCAGAAATTTGCTAGAAACGAAGAAGTTGTCTTTTGGCGATGCTCAGCCGAAGATTGAGACACCTCTCGGGGTTCCCCGCTTGTCAGGCTCAAATTCTGCAAAGTGTGTTGACCCCTCAGCAAATCAGCCGAATCCAGTAATTATTCAAAGGCCTAGCTCGCTTCATCTCAGTAACCCTCAAGATGATATGACCGGGATCAACAAAGAATCTGGGAAAGTTATTTTGAAGCAACGACTGAAAACTGTTGAAGATGTGACCAGCGTAACTGGGGCAAGCCAGGACGACTCATAGTGATCATAAACCATACGTCCTTTCCATTGAGGTTCCGCCAAAGGAAACTGTTACTCTTGAATGCAAGATTTCATAAACATTTAGAAGGATTTTTCCGACAGTTCATTTGTTTATTTATATGTATTTCTCTTCGATTAAGCATATTTAGCATGCACGAACTTGTTTATCTTTGAATAATTAATGCAACGCATATGTTTGTCTTGAATAAATCCTTTCGTTTCACTCATTCAAAAAACGTTTTCATAAATCATAATGCCAACTTTACCCGATCTCTTGTTCTGATGGAGAATTGGGAGGAGGATGACGAACCCAAAACGGCGGATTTCTTGTCGTATGCTTTCAATTAAAACCTGCTGATGATGTAAGGCATTGTTTCAAATCCCAAACACTGGAGATATAAGGATGTTAATCCCTAGTCAACCTCTTTGAGCCCTGAAGTAGGAGTCTTTCTTTCTTTTAAGAACCTTCATCCTAACCTGGGGCAGGGTAGGTTTTCAGTTAAACCGGTCGAGCGCTTATATCCTAAAAAAGGGAAGAGCAAACCTTCGAGAATTTATCCTTAGCATCTTAAGAAGTCCAATACAATGATTATCCCTCGGTTACCTAAGGAGTAGGGCAGTCACGAGCCTCTCAAAAGATTTACACGACTTGTGCATAAAAGAATATTCAAAAAAAAAATAAGAGCCCGCTAAGTCAAAACCTATGAAGGAGACTTAGGCAAAACTGGGGCATCCCGCTGGACTCCAAAGTCAGATTAAAAGACGTTGTCCAGGCAAAAGTTAGGGAATAAGAACAAACCAGCAGTTTTTCTAGGATCCCTATAAAGAACAAAGTCATGTGACCAATTGCCATTAGAAATAGACGAGTGACTGCCATGTCCAAAGCCTTGATAAGTTCTCGACCATAGCAAATCCGCTTGAGATATGAGCGTTCGTATCCGATTAACTGAATTAGGATTGGAGAACATCACGAAGAAAGGGTGGGTACAAATATAACTTTGAGCCTATATCCTTTGTTTCTTAAACTGTGAACCGAGCCACGATACAACCTTTAAAAGACCTAATTGAAGTAGGACTTCGGTTGAAAGCATACTCGACAAGATCACGTTTCCTGACTCCTACGAGCTATGCTCAGAAAAATTCATGTTGGCATTATAATTAAAACTTATATCCCGACTAGTGATTTCGGTCACAAGTTATTGCGATATCTTTTTCAAAACAAAAATTCAAGACAAATATATGTGTGCATTGACAAGCTCAGGATAGGCATTTCAGGCATGACGACTTTGCTTGATATCTTAGAGATTTATATATGGACATAACCCATGGAACTTGAAGATCCTGCTAAACAGGGGCAGGCAGTTTCCCAGTTCGCTTACCAACGCGAGGCTGACGTTCTTAAGAGCTATTTTTCAAAGATTTCGTCGTAACACGATTAATTTGTGCCAGTTACGTCGAGACCTGACAAATCTCTCAAAGAGTTTGAAAACAGTGGGGCAACCAGACTCCGTGTTCTCTATAAAATCCTCTTGAGATGACCATACCGTACAACGCGAGTATCCTGGGGCACCGTGTTTTCTAAAAAAGGGGAACCAAATGGCGACTACTATAAGGTCCTTCAAGATCAAAACCATGGGGTTTCACAACTTTTCTTCATGCACCCGAGGGATTTTACTCACAGCGGCCTTCATTCCCCAGTAAATCTCAGTGTTGCAACAGGCTCCTAAACTACTGCCTCATCACAGTCCCCAGCGAGACTATAAGCTGACAACTTTTTTGGGGGTAACTCGAAAGTGTCCCTCAGGTTTTCTTCTCCCCATGTGAAGACGTGATACTATGCACCCAAGCAGATTACCTTCTCCCCCAGAGAATTCAGAACTTTAAAACCAGATTTGGTTCTACCATTGATTTTTCTTACCTATGATTGACGTATTGGTTGTAGAGAATGCAGGGTATCTCCGTCGAGATGTTTATTTCATCTCTCGTCCCGTCTCTAGTCTGTTTCGTCAGCATACGCAAGGGCATAAGCATCACATGCCTATTTCATATATTCATTTCACATACTCATTACATACTCATTCCATTACATCCTGCATATTTAACTACATAGACATTAACATACATTCACATTAACATATGCAGTAACATATGCGTTAGCATTCACAGGTTCATTGTGTCTCTATCATTGGTCGTTACCGCCGAGTAACTGGGTTCGTCCATTCTCTTCAAATAGATTGTCAGCCCTAAGCATAAAATACATATGTGTTTCCAAGTTTCCCTACGGAGCTCGATCCTCGTGGATGACGGTTACTTCAGCTATCTTTCCTCGCCAGGATAAGATATCTACCCTTCGAGTTCATTCCCTCGATGGAGTCTTGATTACCAGTTTTCTTTCTAGCTCGATCCTAGATTGAATCTCAGTCTTGTCGGTCTTCGAGCCCAACTGGACGTGCATTTATTTTGCACCATCTAAAGATGTTCACCATACCATGGCAGATACGCGACTGTTCTCGCCCGAAAAGTTTATCACCGTACCCGGACGTGCATTTATTTTGCACTATCTTTCAACCGCAATCCTTTACAGATACATGCCAGTTCATGCCTGGATAATTTATTATTACAATCATACATCTTACAGCATCGATATACAACATTTCTCACCTAAGAAGTCGATCCTATCTTCGTTATGACTCGCAGCAAATGGCCATCTCCATGGAGCAGTTGGGCTTCCATTTACCTTTCGTCTGGAAGTATGGGGGGTTTTTGAACCAAATCGTATTCAGGAGAGCACGATCCTGAAGTACGGGGAGGTTTGAGCGGAATCATATTCAGGAGAGCACGATTCTGAATTATGAAGAAGTTCATTTATCCTTTAGTAAAAGAAGAAACCAAATCGTATTCAGGAGAGCACGATCCTGAAATACGGGGAGGTTTGAGCCGAATCATATTCAGGAGAGCACGATTCTGAAGTATGAGGGAGTTCAGTTCATCCTTTTCATACTCAGGAGAGCACGATTCTGAAGTATGGAAGAGCCGAATCATATTCAGGAGAGCACGATTCTGAGTTATGAGGAAGTTCAATTAGCCCTTTTCATATTCAGGAGAGCACGATTCTGAAGTATGAAGAAATTTCAAGAGCCGAATCATATTCAGGAGAGCACGATTCTGAGTTGTGAGGAAGTTCAATTAGCCCTTTTCATATTCAGGAGAGCACGATTCTGAAGTATGAAGAATTTCATTTACCCGAAAAAGCCGAATCATATTCAGGAGAGCACGATTCTGAAGTATGAGGAAGTTCAGTTAGCCATTTTCATGTTCAGGAGAGCACGATCTTGAAGCATGAAGAAGTTTATTTACCCTTCAGTAAGAGAAGAATCAGAATCGTATTCCAGGCGCCGACCTTAAATGCGAGAAGATTTATTTATCAGATAAGCAGCAGCCTCTTTATTTGAGTGCTTATCCATTTTTGCACATAAGTCCCTTCCAACGATAAGTGACAGTTCTCCCTCGAGAAGCTTATCAGGGCATTTCCCATTAAAGTCCATTTATTTTGGCATACAGCCGGTCTTTACCCTGTATATTTGCTACGGATTCCCGAAAAGTCCGTTTGATCCTGTCACGAGAGATAGTTTACAGAAGCTTGGATGTTATTCTTTGCTCAATGCTCCAGCATTCTGTAATCGATCTTGCAGTCGTACACGATCCAGTTTTACTTTTAGATTACCCAGTGGAGGCCGTCTCACAGGTGTCATCTCCATTTGAGAATCTCGTTCCCAAAATGACAATCGGTCGTGTTCGCACCAGTTGACCATCGTTTTTAGAATTCCCCAGTGTTGTACTGTGTCCCAGCGCGTCGTTTTCCCCAGTGTGTTCTTCTCGTAGCGTCTGTGTCGTAGCGTTTGTCATCATTTTCGCATTCATCATTCCAGCATACGCGTCATATCATGTTCATGGCATCATCTGCATTAAGCTGTCCTCGCTCTGTCCTATAGCATGGCATATCGTCGCATATAAGGGCAAAATTTTCGGTTATCTATATTTAAATCTCTCCACCACGATTCCTCGAGCCTCTGTCACTCAAATCATCCGGTGTAGCTATTTAAATAGGGGCAACTGTAATACCCCAAATTTTACCCTTATATTTAGTCAGTCATTTCGCATAGCATCTCATAGGTACATTTGCTAACCACTAACAAGTTATGGAGGTATTTTGTTGTGCAGATTTGGTTCCAGGGGTATTTTGGTCATTTTACGTAAATACTGCTAATTCCTTGAAGACGGGCTGTTATTAAATTCTGAGGCGTTTGATACACTATTTTTGAGGCATTTACCTATCACCAGGTCTGATTATATCAAGGTGCCAATTTGACGTGGTCGATATTAAAGTTTGTCGAGCACAACTGGATTTAAGATCCATTCCATCGCTCATGGTTTATTTCCAAAGCGCTTCCGTTTCTGTTATTAAGGCACAGTCGTAATTGGGTGTTATTGGATTGTGGCTCTTGGCATTTGGTCAGTGGAATTTAATTACGAGTAGTGTTATTGTTGATGCTGAAACTGTTGTGATTACGGTGCACATCCGTGTTTGGTTATGAAATGGTTGGTTAACATTTAAATTGGATTTTAATCAGATGATGAGATTAGGATTACAAATGAGACAAGTGCACAAATAAGAATATCATTTGGGAGTGTTTATGTTTTATGACTATGTTAATGAATTTAAATATTTGTGGATTTATTCACAAATGTTTATAATTTTTTAACTAAGAATAAAATATAAATAGAGTCAAGTTTTGGGAATTTTATTTCATAAAAATCTCATTATACAAAAGGGAGATTGTTTCATATCTTTGAAATTACTGTACAAGGATTTACATTAACTCTAAAGGTCCTAAGTCCTAAAATTTCTAAGTATCCTTCTTGATGTCCTTTGAGCTTCTCCGCAAAGTCTCCGATTCACCTGCACATCAAAACAAAACAAACAGAATAGAAAAAGATGTTAGAAGTTGTTTTTGACACTCTCAGAACAGTGTCATCATCGAGTGCCGGGAGTGGCACAACCGAAGCTGCGTCCTACCCCCCGTTACCGATCCGCACCGTTGGCGTCAGATCAGGTAATACCTGTTCTTATCGTTACGGGACATCCGAGAGATAGAAGTAATAAAAGAAGCGGGACTGTTTCGTTTTGCCGCGATTGGATTTCCAAACTGATACGAGAATAAGGCAACATAGGCAAGTTTGGACTCAGACCCGGATGCCGGCAGGTCTGAGTCGCTTTGGTTCCGAAATTTCCAACACCTGAAAAGCCACAAACGCATCAATATCAGATTCAGAATTTGGAACTCAAAACTTAAACAATTCATGAGCAGTATCAGTTCTGAACCATATAGGTGAGGTCATAAAAATCAAGTTCAAACAGAACAGAAAATGAGACACACAACAAGCTGCGTCAAAATGACATAGAACAAAGTATCAAAAGGTTCAGCAGCATCAGTTAAAGGCAAGTCCCCATTCAAACCAGTTTCAATGGCAAGCAACACATAAGTGAGCGACTACACCAAATCACAACACAAAATCATAGCGAAACTATACCAGAAAAGAAACAAAGATGAGTTCAAGAAATCGCAGCGATGTATCAGTTTAGGTTGGGTCCCGAATGTGCAAAGCACATCAGAAACAGAGCACCAGGCATAGAGGGCTCAGATGAACATCATAGCCCAAATCATTATCACCAATTCAATCAGAGCAACCTGCCAAAACTGCACAGAAGAGCGGAAGTTCACGTCAGTTCAGAATGCAAGCAGTACTAAATCATGGCACGAATTATACCAGCAAGGGTAAGCAAACATAAACATAGCAGTGCGCGAAACCATAACAGTCCCTATCAGTCGTCGCGGCTCAAGTAAATCAGCAATGCCCAGCTATCAGGTAAATCAGAAGCAACAGCGTAAAACCAGGATTGTAGTATCCTGCTTCGACGGTTCAGACTAAGTGTCATCACTACCGCGTACCCGTCTCGGCAGCAAAGACCAATACAATGTCAGTCCTGAAAGAAGAAAAAGAAGAAAAGTAAGTGTAGTCCAACCGATAACCAAACCGAATGAAAGTAGGTCATCATCATCAAATAATCTAGTCCGCATCAGTATCCAAAGTGAAGACCAGAGGTCAAAGAACATTGCATCAGATGGAACCAGATATCCAAAGACATGACAGAGTTGCCTGTATCAGAAGCATCTGCAAGATCCAAAGCATAAATCCAAACAAACCACATCAGATAAACCAAAAAACGATATCCAGTTTGAAATCCAAAAGATGAAGTTCAGTCAAGGCCAATCAAATATGGAAAGTTTCAAAACAGATCAAAAGGATCGTATCAGAAAATCGAACCACATCCCAAATCAAATCCAATCTCAGTTTCGAGCAAGCACAGAAAAGGAAGGAAATCATATCAAACTTTCAATTAAATCAAAAGTATGTTGGTTACGAAAAATCAAAATCAAATCGAATCATCACGAAATCGTAAATCCAACATCAAAAGCCCAAAAAGGAGAGGGTCAGAGAAGTTATAAAAGGAACAATTTCACCTGTGAATAGGGGCTAACGGGTAGCCGCGAGAAAGAGGAGAAAGGATCGCACAAACCCTAACAGCGACGGAATGGCAAAACCCTAACGAACCAATCGCGTCGCAAACCGTAAACGGCGTGGCCGAGACTCAGAGGGACCGGAACCCTCATCATCGTCTCCGACGAACAAACATCATAAAACCACGAGCGAAGCGCCAACGAAGGAAGATCGCCTTCGCCGTTTAAACGGCGGGCAATCCACTCCAGCCTCAGATCACCTCATCATTGGCCGTTCCGCTAGAAAGGTGAGCTGTGAGACGTTTTCCTCACAATATGCATGTTTATTTCAGGTTATGGAGAAGAATGAAGGAGAGCGAAATAGCGAGAGAGAAAGACGGAGGCGAATACGAGTAGCCACGAGAGGGAGATGGAGAAGAAAGGGTGAAACGGCGCCGCGAGTTTCTCTGGGATAAAACCCTAGAAGCATTTTGTTTATGACTAACAACTGGGTTAGGTCCGGATGTGATGACCGGCCCAACCCCTTTATGTTTTATTTTTTTATTTTGTTTTTTTAAATTATGTTTTTATTTTGTTTTATAATTTAAGAAAATAATTTAAAAAAACTTCTTTTGTGTAAATATTATAAATAAACAAAAAAATTTTTATAATAAAATTAAAAAACCTCTTTTTAAAATAAAAATTAAAACCTTTTTTTAACATAATATAAAATTTTTGTAAATATAAAAATAAAAATAACTCTTTTTAAATGAAAATAAAAAAAACTTTTCTTAGAAATATTCAAAAATAAAACTCTTCTTTAAAAAACATTTTTAAAATTAAATCTTTTTGCAAGTTAATATTAAATAAAACAATAATAAATCTCCAATTTGCGTTTTTTTCTTCTTTCATTGGCTCGTAACGCATTTGATTGCCGCTTAACTCTGCCCGCTAACATCGTTTGTTCATTTTGCAGCTCATTACGTTTACTATTATTTATGTCATCTTATTTTCTCACTCAAAGTTCATTATCATATTGTAACTGCTTCTCATATGTAACCCCGCGAATCTAATAATCGCGCTTTAAATTTCTGCCTTTAAATTTCTGCTTGCATGGCTTTTAACTTCTGTTTTATTCCCTGTTTACAATTCAATTACCTCACGCATTTATCAATATTCCAGTCACACTACACACATCCGAAGGTTAGGTCTAGCTTTTGACCGCCGTGTCAATAGTCCTCAACCTCAAAATTACACCCTTACAAACCCTAATTTTCGCAAATGTCTCGCCGTGGACAAAATTACAATTTTACCCCTAGCATTAGGTCAAAGAGCCGCCGCGCTCATTTTAGGGTTTCCCGCCGCGGAATCCCTAATTTAACCCTAATTATAACATAACAATTCAACGTAGAGATTTGGAGTTTCTACACTCCACGTAAGCGTGTCCTTAAGACATGTTTATTCCCCTTGAGACCTTGACCACAGTCAAGAAGTCTCTAACCTCCCTTTTGAGGGGAACTACGATTACTCTGATTCCACTCCCGTAAGGATACGTAGGCACAAGATGCGATGTCTTGCCGAGTAAACTTAGAATTAACCCCTTAGGTCTCCTTTCTCACTTTTAATCCCTTTGTACATATACCTTAAGCAAATAAATAAAGCAAATAGTAAACAACTGAACAAAAGGTTCCTGTAGAGTACTACAGAAGTTTAGGGTGCTAGTACCTTCCCTAAATTTAACCAACCCCCGAACCCTAGATCTTTCCCCGCATTGTGTTTACGATGCAAAATAGGTTTTCCCTCTTTTGACCTTTTCCTTCGGATAAATCAAAGAGCGGTTGTGAATTGAATTGTGATTCAAATTAATTAATAGTTTGTGATCCTATTTCCACCGCAACAATTATCCTCGAAGAAGACACTCTCAACTTGTATGCTCTTAGGTGGTTCCTTCAATGGATATCCCAACTGTCGGCGGGCTAAAATCGGATTGTAATTGATCCCTCCACCAAAGCTGAGTAACGGTATATTAGCAAAATCTCTACATCCATCAATGATTAGAATTCCATCATACTCACGGCTATACCAATCGATGTCAGAATGAGTCAAAGCCATAATCTTTTTTGACCAACGCTTATCATTAAGGTGCCAAAAGGAAACATATTTGGGCAAGTGGGTAAGGAACCATTTATATAATAAAGGCACACAACACGTAATCATTCCTCCGCCACGAAGGTTTCGGAGATGTATAGAGTGGTAGGTATTACCCAATAGAGTCGGCACTGGATTGTTCTTCATGAAGATCTTAATTGCGTTAAGGTCCACAAACCCCTCAAAACTTGGAAATAGAAATACCGCATAGACAAGTAAGGCGAAGATTGCCTCGAATGGAGCCTTGTTCGTAAAATCAGTATAAAATGAAGCTTTTTCGAATAAGAAATCTGTAGTCAAACCGAAAGTCTCATTTTTAACAACCATGTTGTCCTTAACATCGGATACCCTGAGATAAAGGGCCTTAGCGATGTCTCTTTCTTCGGGTTCCTTTTCTAAGAAAGGGAAAGGAGATTCTTCTAGAATAGGCAGACCTAACAAAAAGGAGTATTCTTCCAAAGTTGGCAACAACTGATAATTTGGAAAAGTAAAGCAGTGATACATCGGATCATAGAACTGTAATAGAGCGGAAAGTAGGTCTTCATTTGCCTTACGTCTCAAAAAAGATAGTAACTTCCCATATTTACCCTTGAACTTCTCTTGGTCTTCAATCAAAGCTCCCAACTCCCTTAGGTCATCTAATTTGGGACTCTTAAAAATATATTTTAGAGTATTTCGTCTATCCATAATGTCCTACAATGTTCATAAATAAAGGGTAAATCCCAAGAAGTCCAATGTAGTATGATGCTATATGAATGCAACAAACACAAGTAAGCACATAAGGGCACACAAAGATAAACAAACAAAGGTCCTAGGTTTGCAACGAGCATGGAGCCAAGGGTATACCCATTCCCAAAGGATAAGGACTAAAGGTGGATGGTACCTGCAGAACTGGGTTCTAAAAAGGTCCCAAAGTCATTAGTCCATCTATCGGATATTATCAATTTCCCAACTAACTCGGGGATTAATAATATTCTCAAGAGAACTTCTTTTGAGTGTAGCATCGTGTAGCACTATTTCGGGACTTACTCCCTTATAGCCTCGCACTACGCCCTAATAAAGGTCAGAGTGGGGTTAAAGGTAACTACGGTCCTTAGTATCATGGACTCCAATTGAGAATAGTAAAAGTTTTCACGACTAAACTCGTTCAGCCGAACTATTTTCAAAAGGGTCTCAACTAAGCGGGATTTTTGAATCAACTTAGTCGGAACTCACTCCCTATAAGCCTCATCGAATATATCACCATCCTATCTTAATTTATCTCAAGTCCGGGTGTAGGACTTTGTCTCACCACTCAAGGATAATAACCCAAAAGCAATAAACAGACAAATATACAATTAAGCAAATATTAGCAAATATATAAAACATAAAAGCAAGTTAGGGAAACCCACTGAGAGGTCCCCAGTGAAGTCGCCATTTCTGTCGCGGTGAAATTTAGATTCAAACTAATCAATAGTTTGGTATCAACTTACATACTTGGATAGGGATCAACGAGGTACACCTTTATCTCTCTTAAGGCAAAGTTCCTACGGTATTGACTGTAATTGATGTGGGGTGGAGATTCTATCTCGCTTAAGATGATTTGGCATCTTTCTCTAATGTGTTTGAATATTGTTTGTATTGTGTTGTTTGAATTGTTTTGTCTATGTTATAAGATAAAGCCCTTCCTATAGGGTAGGATCTAACTTAATTGGTCAACTTGAATGGGATCAAGGATCATGGGGAATATGATGCAAATGAGATGTACTACACACGATTGTTGAATCATGTGTAGGGTTTTCCTTTGGACGAAATGCAATGCGGAAATATAAATGACGGTAATGAAAATTGCTTGTAAATGTAAAAGGGCGGAAGATTTAATCCATACACGAACGCATGAAAGCGCTGGGTGAGTGTGTGAATTGTGTATGTAGATGTGCGGAAGCGTGCATGATTGATTGGGTTATATTTTTACACTGTTGATTGATTTTAATTGGTTAAATTGATTTTAAGGGGAGTGATTTGTTCCTAAGGAGAAATTGAATTTAATGAGACTTTGATTTTTAGGTGAATTGGTTTTTTGGGACGTTATGATTACTTTATAAGGAGATTAATTTTATGAAAAAATTGTTTATTGGTTTTAATAAAAAGTTAGATTGATGGAGTTGAATTAAAAAAGGGTTAATTTGATTTGATTAGCAAAAAGATTTTTGGACGTGAATTGATTTTAAATGAATAGGTTTGTTAAATAAATAAAAAAAATTTTTTAGATATTATCATAAGAGATAATAGTTAATTTAGATTATAAGAGTTATTAATTTATTTTAAAAGTTACTTTAAGTGTGAGATAACTTCAAAAAATATATATTATTATTTATAAAAGGTTATTAAGTTTATTAAAAGAAAATTGGCTAAATGGTTGATTAAATAAACAATTAAATTAAGAAAAAGATTAATAGCTGATTTCATGAAAAAAGATTAATATTAAATTAATTAGTTAATAAAATACTTATTAATTTGTTTTATTTAAAAAAACTGATTTGGAAAAGGTTTTAACGTGTTAATTGGATAAAAAAGTTAATTAAAATTGTAAGGGTGATTAGCGGATAATGTGTGTGTTTAGTGGTGTGTGTGTGTGAGATAGACTGATTACATCAACAGGAAAAGAGAAAAAAATAAACACGAAAAACCCTAATCCCTTCGTCCCAAATCGGAAGCCCCCCTTTGCGCCGTTCAACCTCTCCCTCCGTTCCTTGTTCTTTTTATCGCCACCACACAATCTCCTCAAATTCCTCCATCAATCGTTCTCCCTCATTCTCGTTTGCGAGCCCTCCTGAAAAATGAACACAAACAAGATCAAAGCTTTCACCAAATTAAGACGCGGAATTTACCTCGAGGTATCGGCGACGATGAATGGTTTTGGCGACTGGTGTTTGCGGTGGTCGGAAGTGATTTCGCCAACTTAACGAGATAAGTCGCTTTGCTCCTATTTCTGGGTTACGACACTAGGTTTTGCAGTAGCTACGATCTCGTATGATAGTTTTTTTTCTTTTTTGCGATAGCTTTTTTTTCCTCCTTTTTCGATTTCGATCTTCTCATTATATAGCTATTGAATGAGAACAATTTTGAATGATAACTTGAATGCTGATTTGGTTGTTGATTGGGATTTCCTTTCTTGGTTTGAAGAAAGTTTAAAATCTTTCCTTTTTCGGTGATTGTATTGATGTCCATTAATGAAAAATCTCAATCCATGTGATTTGTACTATTCACGTTTAATATGCTTGATTGTTCAGATTCAAAGTTTTGGGAATCTTTCTTTTTTTTTTTAACCGGTATATTCCTTTACTAGTTCTGGATTTGATTTGGCAGGGGTGGATAGGAAAGGGATTAGGCCAAGAGAGAAAAAGAAAGCCCAGAGCGAAAGCGATAATGGAGTTGGCAAGGAGGATAGGAGTCTTGAGCTGAGGTCCAGTTTCAGTGTTAGGTTTCACCGAAGATTCAGGTGGATTCTCTGATATACAAGTTTCTGAAGAGTCTTTCCCATTACGTAACAATTTCCTGGCAGATAACTGTCGAGAGTCAGTGACTTGGTGTCTGTGCTGAAGAAGCTTCCTGAGTTGACAGTGGGTGTTTGTTTTAACAGGTTGGAATGAAAACCGCTCAAATGGATGCTTTTCGTTTATTGCTTTTTGGATTCCAATCATCATATTTAAGTACTGAATCTAATTCTACAGGTACTGGCAAATGTCTCATGTCCTGCCACTCCTGCTTCTTTGTAGCCATTACATTTGCCAGCTTTAGCAGTGTGGTCAAGCCTTCAACACCAGCTACAAACACCATACTCAGAGGGTTCTTATAGGAAGGTCCCATAAGAGAGCAGAACTGTCACGCAAGCTCTTTAGTTGTTGTCTCACAACGAATTGGGGATAGCAATTCAGCATAAGGAGACTTCTCAAGCCTTCTTATATACATGAGGCAACCCATGAGCTTTTGGAAGTCATCCTTGTAGGTCTCAACAAAACGAGCAAGATACGTTCTGGAATATTTTAGGGCATCAGCTTGTGTTCCATTTTGCACAATCTCTACATAATGCAGTGAGTGAACCTTAAGTTCATGATTGGAACCAATCTGAGCAAGTTTTTTTCACTATTGGCAGATACCCATGTGAGAGCAGGCTGAAGGTTTCTACCCCTCATGGCTTCAATAACCCGGTGCATTTCCAGAAATTGAGATCTAAGTGCAGTTGCATCAGGCTGTCGCTACTGCGAAAATCGGCGCCGGCTGACAGAAGAGTCGCCACCGTGCGTTATTTATCCCTCAGAGCGGGAAAGGAAACGCTCGAAGTAAACCTCGCAAAAAACGGGGAAAAGGTATGGTCATCGCAACCATAGCCTGGGTTCGGGAGTCGGTTACGCAAGGGGAAGGTATTAGCACCCCTCACGTCCGTCGTACTCGACGGGATCCACGCTTGCTTGGGTTGTCTACTGGATGCAAAACAATCTATCTACGGCTGCTAAATCTAAACGGAAGGGAATTGACTCGATAGAGCGTCGCACTCTATGCCTACGTATTCTCAAGAGAGAAAGTCAGAGTCAACGTAGTTCGGGACTACAGAGAAAATTGGCTCGCCAAGACCTCGCGTCTTGTGCCTACGTACTTCCACTGCATGGAAGATCAGAGCTTTACGTAGTTCAGACTAACTACGGCTAAACAAACATTCTCACATAGCAGTGAGAAAAACAACTGGTTTCACAGGGTCGGGAACCTATGGGCAAAACTACGGCTTGGTCTCAAGTGCACTTGGGCAAGAGAGAAAAAGGGTTACAATATAGTCGTCAGCGGGAAAGTCTCGATCGCACAGCAGCGAGAGAACAACAGTCAGTCGTTAGTGTGCTCGCTAGGACATCGCATCCTATGCCTACATATCTTCGTCTGGTACGAAGAATCAGAGCAGCTGTAGTTCGGCTACTTCGGGACCACAGCTCAAATCTCGTTTTATTAATCTCTGAAAAATGGTTACAATGCTTGCATACTGAAAAATAATTCTCCTAGGAAGTACTATCCTATTCTATCCTGAAAAATCGAATGAAAAATAGCCCCCTAACAAATGGGCTTCTAAGCTATCGTAAAATCGGAAAATAATTCCTGTGACAATATATCCTAAAAAAATGTACTCTAAAAATATTAAACCTATGCTAATATTTTTTCTCCTTTTTCTTCTTTTCTCTTCAACATATTTTTCCATATTTTTTCTATGTTTTTCTCACAATATTTTCTCTATTTTTTCACATATTTTCCAATATGTTTTTCTCACAATTTTTCAAATATACTTCTTTTCTTTTCTTTTTCTATTTCTCAAATATATTTCTTTTTCTTTTCTTTTTCTATTTTTTCAAATATAATTTTCTCTTTCTTTTTCTATTTTTTCAAATATAATTTTCTCTTTCTTTTAATATTTTTTTCATTCTAAACAAAATAAAAAACAAGAGAAAACAGGGGGGCATACTGGTTACAGTTATGGGGTATACACAGCAAAAAATAATAAAAAAAACATGAGTAAACTGGGCCCAGCCCAATGACTGGCTTCAGCCAAAACGTGAGAGGGGGTGCGTGTAGTGAAATGGTGGTGTGCTGGAGTAGTCAGGGCGTTGGGCTCAGGCCCACTTCCTTCAGCCAAAAAACGAAAGGGTGTATGTCAAAAAAATGGAATTGGGCCCTAAGGCCCACGCGGTCCATCTTCCTTCTCACTCTCCCAACTTTCTGAAAACCCTAACAAACCTCAACCGCCGCCGCCGTCCTTCCCCTTCGTCCTTGCAGAAACCCTAATTCCACACTTCTTTCTCCTTCAACCGCCGTCAACCTTCTATCTGAGCCTTCTCCGTCTCTCGTTTCACCGCTTCCATTCCAAATAACTTCTTCCTCTCAAACTCACACAACCCGGTTCCCAACATGAACACACTTAGACGTCGCAAATCCTCTGGATGGCTTGATCAAGAGTTCGCCGTTCTTGATGTCACTTTCTGGAGAGTTGAAGGAGTTGGAGATAGAACACCCTAGACGAAGATCTTTGACACTCAACCATGCATGTCATTGATAGTTCTTGACGGAATTGCTCGCTGATGAAGCTCTTGTCTGAAGCATCTAGATCTGGAAAACTGAACGTGTTGGTGATTTGGAGGACCTTCTTGGAAATCGCTTGAGTTGTGGAGCGATTCTGGAGACGCGTTTGAGTTTCTAGAACGAACACGTTGAGTACCTGATGAAGACGTTTGGAGAATCTGGATCGTGATGAAGATCGTCTGGGAAAAACAAGAGGATGAATGTTGATGAAAGTTTGTTGAGGTTCGTTGGAGAAGTTCGTTTCTGGAAATGTCTATTGGTGAAGATCAGAAACTGGAGACTCGTGTTGGTGTGTTCTTGAGGGATGAGCGTGATGATACTGATGCTTGATCGGAGTTTTTTCTGGAAACGGTGATTATGGAAGATGAACATAGATCGGGATCTGGAGATGATTGCTGGTTGAATGGTGGTTCTGAAGTTTGTTGATGATAATGAATATGGACCGGAGATCTGGAGATTTGGGGTTTTTTCTGGGTTTTTCTGGTGATGGATGATCGTGGATGGGTGGCGATGAAGGATTCTGGGGATTTGGTGGTTGAATGATGATTCTGGGTTGAGGACGATGAAGGTGGAGGTTTGAGGAGGAAGACGAATGTTGTTGAGATCTGGGGATCTTTCTGGTTTCAGATGATGAAGGGAGGAGGTTTCTGGGAATTTTGATGTTTCCGGCGGGGGTTGGTGGTGGCCGCCGGCCATGCAGGCCGGTCGGAGGCTGAGAACGGTGAAGGGCTCTGGGGATGACGCGTGGGGACGTTAGTGGAGGCAAGGGCTGCATGCCCTCCACGTGTGAGGCTGAGAGAGAGAATGAAGGTGAGGTGGCGTGATGGCGTTGTGCAGCGTGGGCCAGCCCTCTGGTCTACACGTGGCGTGCTGATATTTATAGCTTGAGAACTTCTGGGACGTTCCAGAACCTTCTGGAAAAAGCTGGATTCTGCTGGAGATTTTGGACATTTCTGGACAAAAATGACCTTGATGGACTGAGACTGAATTGGCCTTTGAATTGGGCTGCGAGCTGAACATAGGCCCAAACGAAAAATTAAGATAAAAACTGACTCTGAACTAAAATTGAAAAGAAAAATTAATGGACAATGGTTAAATTAATTAACTACTGATTAATCCCTAAAAAATTCCACTAATCCCTAATTAAAGTCTAAACTAACAAAACCCTAATAAATCCTCTAAACTATTAAAAAACTATATTATTTATTAAAATTCCATAAAAGAAAATAAAAGAAAAACAATCAATTCTATTAACAAAAACTCATTTATTTAATAAGAAAAAAAACTATATTAAAAGATAAAAAACTATTAACTATTTAAAAAACCATTAATATCCTAGAAAATTCTATATTATCCTAAAAAACCTATTAAATCTTAAAATGATCAAAAATCTATTTAAAAAGAATTAAAAACTATTAAAAATTCTATTAATATTCTAAAAATGATAAAAGCTATTTAAATTCTATTAAAAATTCTACAAATGATTAAAAATCTATTAAATCCTAAAAATAGCCAATAAAATTCAGAAAAAACACAATAATTCCCGAACGACACATAACACCACGAGAGCGCACCAAAATAGCCGGTAAAAATAAACGGGCACCGAAATATCCCAAGAATACGATTCTACTGATCTAAACTGATAAAAAACACTTGAAACACGAGACGAGAGCTGTGATCCCCGATAAAATGAGAAATGCACTGTATGCAATATGCAGATGCGAATGCGATTATGCATCGAAACATCGAGCCAGATACGAGACCCGGTTGGTCAAATTTTAGGGTGCAACACAGGCTCCCTAGCCTCATTCAGGATGTTATCTCCAAGATTAAATAAACCTTAATGGTAAAAGTGGCTTGCAATGATCTGATTGATAATATGAGTATCAAAGTCCACATTTCTGTATGCCTTTGAGATGTCAGGGTTTAACGATTTTTCAAGAAGTTTTTGATACTTGAGAAGACTTGAGTTCAATTCCTTATGTGGTCCTTCTAAATGTTGAAGTGACCCAATAGCATTGAGCTTTGAATTAAGTTCTGTAAGAATGGATTTCTGGTCAGCTGGAATTGAGGCTGAGAAGGATACCGAACTGGAGCATTAGGTTGCATTTCTGATATTTGTTGTTGTTGTTGCAGGTCTGATGTAACATTATGCACGACGGGGCGAAGAATGTGGTGGCGATAGTGGCAGAGGTGGTACCATCAACTTATCCTCAGGTTGGAAACTTAGTAGCTTAGTTGCCTTATTTTTTATTCTCTGCACTTGAGAGTCACTCTCATTTACTTGAATGAGTTCAAGTTTAGCCCTGCCTGCGACTTCCACTCAGCAATTCAGTGGTTTTCAAAGATCTAACTTTGCATCCCATGTTTCAGCATCATTCTCTGTTTCTTTATCTGGTGTGGATTGATTGCCCTCATTCTGTCCATTGTTTTGGCGCAACTTATTTGAAGCTTCAGGTGAGCTTGAGCTCCCGAGATGGTCATCCAATAATGTTTCCCCCTTTTTAATAGACTCTCAAATGAAAAACTAGAGGACCGTAGACTGCTATCCTTTCTTGTAGGTTTCATTCTCGTGTTAACTGATTATACTGCTTCATATTTCAGGTAACGTTGCCGTACAAGTCAATCCCAATCAACGGCACTACCTCGCGTTAGCTCGTGTTCTCCAGCTTTCAGAATCTTCACCGTAAGTGATCTTAACTACATGTGTCCATTAATTGTTTAGCGGGGTGAGAATATTTGGTGAATAACCTCGGTTATCATGTCTTTCAATGTAGGTTTGACGAGCTATTGCCTGGAGACTGAAGAAGTTGAGCCGGTATTCCAAATTCTTAATTGTCCTGGTGTCTGCTGATTGATGCAAAGTCGCAGATATAGAAGGGTGGTTGCAGGTGGCTTAAGGATATGTGGGATATGCTGCTTGATGCTCATTTCACAAAATTCCTTCTGTAACGGTAATTTGGTAGCACTGCGAGAGGTTCGAGTCCACTTGAAGTCTTCGCAAGTTATTCCGAAGTTGTATTGACTACTATTCATGTTCAAGCTTAAATGTTTCAGATTTCAAAACTTCTTACCGGCACGGCTTACGTCATTAACAACATTTCTCGCTTATGTAATCCCAAAGAAACGTAAATCCTCCTTGTAATCACAGAGTGAATTTCCAAATATGTGGTGCTTCCTCAAGAGATTGGATCTTGTATTCTATAAATGAATTAGTGCATTTGAATGGAATTTAATCTTCTTGGATTTGAAATTAGTTTATGTCCACATTACTGTTATTCATAGAAACTTGGTGATGTTAATATTGTAACCTCAAAGAAATGTCGTCACCATATATCTTGACGTAAACTCTGTTATGGGAATCATCACCCCTTCAAAAATTATTCGAACAGTGTTCATAATGAAATTGATAATGGAGACCTTGTTGAATTTCAAAAGGAGATGGAAATTGCTTGTTGTTTCTTTTGATGTTGATGGGCCCTTTGAGTACTCTAGAAGTTCAAATTTATAAATCTGTAACCTCTTGCGCTTGAGTAAAAAATCAAAATCATTCTCCTGGTTTGAATTTAAATATTGGGCTGAAACAGTGATGAATTTGATCATAGTAGACAACTCTTGACAATAAAATGGCATAAGTCTCAATCCTCGAATAACAAGCCCTTATGCGTATCACTTCGTGATTCCTTAAACTTCCAGTAGTAACTCGATATCACTGCGTCTACACAAATTGGTTAGTCACATAAATATGACAATAAAAAAATGCAAAAAGTGGTGACATCTTACGGTCAAAAATTAGGGTGCAACACAACTCATCAATAATCAAGAGTGTGAGAAGTTCCTAGGCTAGGGTTTCTAAGCTTGACAGTGTAAAATCCCCTGATTTAGTGCCTAACTTCAAGTCTAAATCTAAATCTTGTGTCATGGCAAAAATTCTCACGAACAGTCTCCAATTCTAACCTAAATCCAACTAGGAGTGTCAGGGATCCTAAAAACATGCATAATAGGTTCTACTTCATCATAATTTAAGTGAAAAATGGAAAGGAAGAAACCTGTAAAGAAGCTTCAACAGAGGCACGATTTTGCGATGAAACTTGCTCAGATCAGTCTAGAAACACTCTATGATTGATGATGAAGCTTTCTTGATGCTCGAATTTGCTTGAAGAGGCCTGAATCTTGGAACTCGATTTTCACCCTCAAGCTCACTTTTTCTAACTGCTTCTTACCTTTTCTTGCGCCAAAATTCACCAACCTTCATCTGAAAACGATCCAGAACTTATATAGAACATGTTGGGATACATTTCAGGCCCAATGGAGGTCCAAACAACCCAATTGGAAATTCAGTTTTCTTCACTTTTTAGCTTTGTGAACTGCACGAAAATAGAGCTAATTCACTTCCAAATTGATCCATTTTGCTTGCTGGTGATGTAAGGAGTGTGGATGGCTGAGATTGAAGCCTTGGAAATGCATCAATGGTTGATTTGTATTTTGTTTCTTCAAGCTTAAGAAACATGAGGAAAGACCATGTAAATGACTTAAATTCTCAAATTTGGTAATTTCATTGTTCTTAGAATGCATTGGTGACTCAAAAAATGCACTCATATGCCTTGAAATGGTTCACTTTGAATTAAATTGAATTTTTGACTTTAAATGCCTTTAAAGTTCCTTTTTATGAAATTTTCTTCAACCAATCCTCAATCCAATCCATATCAATGAATCCTTAGTGTTTGATTTAGTAAATAACCCCATTTTGAGCAACTTTCAAGTTGGACAAATTTTCATTTGAGGTATGCAAAGTGGTGAAATGGACCTATAACCAAAAGTGACTTATAATCTTACTTTCCCAAACTGCCCTTGCCTTGCAAGCTCCATATCTTGAGTTCTACAAATCCAATGAAGGGCTTCCAGTACTCTTTGGAAAGCTAAGATGATAAGGAACAACATTTATGTAGGGGTCAAGGACAGGTGAGACCTCCTTCTAGGTCAAAAGTGGGATGGAAGTTGGTTGACTTTCAAGTGGCAAAATCACATTCATCTGATGACCTGTAACTTGTCTGCTTCATAACTTGAGTTCCATAAACCCTATCAAGGACTTATAACACTCAAATTAAAGGTAAGAACATGCTCTATAAGTTCCATGTTGGGGTCAAGATGAGATGAAACTTGCATCTTGAGTTATGTGGTCTTGAAGTTAGGCACTAAATCAGGGGATTTTACACTGTCAAGCTTAGAAACCCTAGCCTAGGAACTTCTCACACTCTTGATTATTGATGAGTTGTGTTGCACCCTAATTTTTGACCGTAAGATGTCACCACTTTTTGCATTTTTTTTATTGTCATATTTATGTGAGTAACCAATTTGTGCAGACGCAGTGATATCGAGTTACTACTGGAAGCTTAAGGAATCACGAAGTGATACGCATAAGGGCTTGTTATTCGAGGATTGAGACTTATGCCATTTTATTTTCAAGAGTTGTCTACTATGATCAAATTCATCACTGTTTCGGCCCAATATTTAAATTCAAACCAGGAGAATGATTTTGATTTTTTACTCAAGCGCAAGAGGTTACAGATTTATAAATTTGAACTTCTAGAGTACTCAAAGGGCCCGTCAGCATCAAAAGAAACAACAAGCAATTTCCATCTCCTTTTGAAATTCAACAAGGTCTCCATTATCAATTTCATTATGAACACTGTTCGAATAATTTTTGAAGGGGTGATGATTCCCATAACAGAGTTTACGTCAAGATATATGGTGACGACATTTCTTTGAGGTTACAATGTTAACATCACCAAGTTTCTATGAATAACAGTAACGTGGACATAAACTAATTTCAAATCCAAGAAGATTAAATTCCATTCAAATGCACTAATTCATTTACAGAATACAAGCTCCAATCTCTTGAGGAAGCACCACATATTTGGAAATTCACTCTGTGATTACAAGGAGGATTTACGTTTCTTTGGGATTACATAAGCGAGAAATGTTGTTAATGACGTAAGTCGTGCCGGTAAGAAGTTTTGAAATCTGAAACATTTAAGCTTGAACTTGAATAGTAGTCAATACAACTTCGGAATAACTTGCGAAGACTTCAAGTGGACTTGAACCTCTCGCAGTGCTACCAAATTACCGTTACATAAGGAATTTTGTGAAATGAGCATCAAGCAGCATATCCCACATATCCTCAAGCCACCTGCAACCACCCTTCCAAGTCTGTGACTTTGCATCAATCAGCAGACACCAGGACAATTAAGAATTTGGAATACCGGCTCAACTTCTTCAGTCTCCAGGCAATAGCTCGTCAAACCTACATTGAAAGACATGATAAACGAGGTTATTCACCAAATATTCTCGTCCCTCTAAACAATTAATGGAAACATGTAGTTAAGATCACTTACGGTGAAGATTCTGAAAGCTGGAGAACACGAGCTAACGCGAGGTAGTGCCGTTGATTGGGATTGACTTGTACGGCAATGTTACCTGAAATATGAAGCAGTATAATCAGTTAACACGAGAATGAAACCTACAAGAAAGGCTAGTAGTCTGCGGTCCTCTAGTTTTTCATTTGAGAGTCTATTAAAAAGGGGGAAACATTATTGGATGACCATCTCGGGAGCTCAAGCTCACCTGAAGCTTCAAATAAGTTGCGCCAGAACAATGGACAGAATGAGGGCAGTCAATCCACACCAGATAAAGAAGCAGAGAATGATGCTGAAACATGGGATACAAAGTTAGATCTTTGAAAACCGCTGAATTGCTTAGTGGAAGTCGCAGGCAGGGCTAAACTTGAACCCATTCAAGTAAATGAGAGTGACTCTCAAGTGCAGAGAATCAAAAATAAGGAAACTAAGCTACTAAGTTTCCAACCTGAGGATAAGTTGATGGTACCACCTCTGCCACTATCGCCACCACATTCTTCGCCCCGTCGTGCATAATGTTACATCAGACCTGCAACAACAACAACAAATATCAGAAATGCAACCTAATGCTCCAGTTCGGTATCCTTCTCAGCCTCAATTCCAGCTGACCAGAAATCCATTCTTACAGAACTTAAGTCAAAGCTCAATGCTATTGGGTCACTTCAACAGTTAGAAGGACCACATAAGGAATTGAACTCAAGTCTTCTCAAGTATCAAAAACTTCTTGAAAAATCGTTAAACCTTGACATCTCAAAGGCATACAGAAATGTGGACTTTGATACTCATATTATCAATCAGATCATTGCAAGCCACTTTTACCATCAAGGTTTATTTGATCTTGGAGATAACATCCTGAATGAGGCTAGGGAGCCTGATGCAACTGCACTTAGATCTCAATTTCTAGAAATGCACCGGGTTATTGAAGCCATGAGGAGTAGAAACCTTCAGCCTACTTTCACATGGGTATCTGCCAATAGTGAAAAAAACTTGGTCAGATTGGTTCCAATCTTGAACTTAAGGTTCACTCACTGCATTATGTAGATATTGTGCAAAATGGAACCCAAGCTGATGCCCTAAAATATTCCAGAACGTATCTTGCTCGTTTTGCTGAGACCTACAAGGATGACTTCCAAAAGCTCATGGGTTGCCTCATGTATATAAGAAGGCTTGAGAAGTCTCCTTATGCTGAATTGATATCCCCAATTTGTTGGGAGACAACAACTGAAGAGCTTGCGCGACAATTTTGCTCTCTTATGGGACCTTCCTATAAGAACCCTCTGAGTATGGTGTTTGCAGCTGGTGTTGAAGGCTTGCCCACACTGCTAAAGCTGGCAAATGTAATGGCTGCAAAGAAGCAGGAGTGGCAGGACATGAGACATTTGCCAGTACCTGTAGAATTAGATTCAATACTTAAATATGATGATTGGAATCCAAAAAGCAATAAAAGAAAAGGATCCATTTGAGCGGTTTTCATTCAAACCTGTTAAAACAAACACCCATTGTCAACTCAGGAAGCTTCTTCAGCACAGACACCAAGTCACTGACTCTCGACGGTCATCTGCCAGGAAATTGTTACCTAATGGGAAAGACTCTTCAGAAGCTTGTATATCAGAGAATCCACCTGAATCTTCGGTGAAACCTAACACTGAAACTGGACCTCAGCTCAAGACTCCTATCCTCCTTGCCAACTCCATTATCGCTTTCGCTCTGGGCTTTCTTTTTCTCTCTTGGCCCAATCCCTTTGCTATCCACTCCTGCCAAATCAAATCCTGAACTAGTAAAGGAATATACCGGTTAAAAAAAAAGAAAGATTCCCAAAACTTTGAATCTGAACAATCAAGCATATTAAATGTGAATAGTACAAATCACATGGATTGAGATTTTTCATTAATGGACATCAATACAATCACCGAAAAAGGAAAGATTTTAAACTTTCTTCAAACCAAGAAAGGAAATCCCAATCAACAACCAAATCAGCATTCAAGTTATCATTCAAAATTGTTCTCATTCAAGAGCTATATAAAGAGAAGATCGAAATCGAAAAAGGAGGGGCAAAAAGCTATCGCGGAAAAGAAAAAAAAACTATCATACGAGATCGTAGCTACCGCAAAACCTAGTGTCGTAACCCAGAAATAGGAGCAAAGTGACTTATCTTGTTAAGTTGGCGAAATCACTTCCGACCACCGCAAACACCAGTCGCCAAAACCATTCATCGTCGCCGATACCTCGAGGTAAATTCCGCGTCTTAATTTGGTGAAAGCTTTGATCTTGTTTGTGTTAATTTTTCAGGAGGGCTCGCAAACGAGAATGAGGGAGAACGATTGATGGAGGAATTTGAGGAGATTGTGTGGTGGCGATAAAAAGAACAAGGAACGGAGGGAGAGGTTGAACGGCGCAAAGGGGGGCTTCCGATTTGGGACGAAGGGATTAGGGTTCTTCGTGTTTATTTTTTTCTCTTTTCATGTTGATGTAATCAGTCTATCTCACACACACACCACTAAACACACACATTATCCGCTAATCACCCTTACAATTTTAATTAACTTTTTTATCCAATTAACACGTTAAAACCTTTTCCAAATCAGTTTTTTTAAATAAAACAAATTAATAAGTATTTTATTAACTAATTAATTTAATATTAATCTTTTTTCATGAAATCAGCTATTAATCTTTTTCTTAATTTAATTGTTTATTTAATCAACCATTTAGCCAATTTTCTTTTAATAAACTTAATAACCTTTTATAAATAATAATATATATTTTTTGAAGTTATCTCACACTTAAAGTAACTTTTAAAATAAATTAATAACTCTTATAATCTAAATTAACTATTATCTCTTATGATAATATCTAAAAACTTTTTTTTTATTTATTTAACAAACCTATTCATTTAAAATCAATTCACGTCCAAAAATCTTTTTGCTAATCAAATCAAATTAACCCTTTTTTAATTCAACTCCATCAATCTAACTTTTTATTAAAACCAATAAACAACTTTTTCATAAAATTAATCTCCTTATAAAGTAATCATAACGTCCCAAAAAACCAATTCACCTAAAAATCAAAGTCTCATTAAATTCAATTTCTCCTTAGGAACAAATCACTCCCCTTAAAATCAATTTAACCAATTAAAATCAATCAACAGTGTAAAAATATAACCCAATCAATCATGCACGCTTCCGCATATCTACATACACAATTCACACACTCACCCAGCGCTTTCATGCGTTCGTGTATGGATTAAATCTTCCGCCCTTTTACATTTACAAGCAATTTTCATTACCGTCATTTATATTTCCGCATTGCATTTCGTCCAAAGGAAAACCCTACACATGATTCAACAATCGTGTGTAGTACATCTCATTTGCATCATATTCCCCATGATCCTTGATCCCATTCAAGTTGACCAATTAAGTTAGATCCTACCCTATAGGAAGGGCTTTATCTTATAACATAGACAAAACAATTCAAACAACACAATACAAACAATATTCAAACACATTAGAGAAAGATGTCAAATCATCTTAAGCGAGATAGAATCTCCACCCCACATCAACTACAGTCAATACCGTAGGAACTTTGCCTTAAGAGAGATAAAGGTGTACCTCGTTGATCCCTATCCGAGTACGTAAGTCCTTTTCTTAAGACGATGCAAAGACTATTTTCCTACAACTTGTGGCGGTTATATCTCCCTTAAAATGATAACGCATCTTGTCTCCTAAAATCAATCAAACAACTACCCTAAACCCGTAGGAACTTTGACCATAGTCAAAGAAATCCTCAAACCCTTTAGGGGAACTACAAAATACTCTGATTCCACTCCCGTAAGGATATGTAGGCATAAGATGCGACATCTTATCGAGTATACTTAGAAATAAACCCCTAGGTCTTTTAACTTTTAAGCAGATAAACACATAGCAATAAACAAACATAAAACAAAAGGTTCATGTAGAGTACTACAGAAACTTAGGATGCTAGTACCTTCCCTAAGTTTAACCAACCCCTGAACCTAAAACTCTCTAGCTTGCATTTGCATTGCATTGTGGGAATTTCGATCTTTATCCCTTCCTTTGTACAAATCAAAGTTCGGTTGCAAAATGAATTAAAGATTCAAACTAATCAATAGTTTGGTATCCAAATTTCACCGCGATAAGTTGGTCTTGGAATCATCCCTTGAGTGTCTCAACACATTACTCCATGATCACATGGCCTTGAAATTAGATCTCAACCTCTTTCAATTCAACGGTTGACTTAGGGTTGATCAGATGAAACCCGAATTGCACCAATCTTGGTTGTAGCTTCTTATACCTTGCACAATGACTTACCCAAGCCCCATAATGACTCTCAAGACATATCATGAGCTCTCTCAATGCTTGACACCCATATCCATGGATTCAAAATCATCTGATGCTCTCCCATAACCATAAGGTTAGGAAATGTGCACATTTGGCTTCAGCCACTTCTCTGGGGATCTTTGACTTCTTTGCTGAGGATAACAACCCTTGAATACTTGAGTGAAGACTCTTTAATAACCTTAGAACATGGTGGTAGCCCTTTCTTAGTAAGCACACCTCTTGATCCCTGCACACATGACAATGCAATGCATATGCTAATGCTACACTGAATGCAATGAAACATAAGTTAGGTAAAGAAAAAGGTTAGGAAAATTTTAGGGTGCAACAATGAGCACCCTATTTGGATTTTCCTTGATGAGGATGACTAGGAAATCCATGCAGCTAGAAACAGAAAGGTTTAATGTGTCCAAGTTTACCACAGTAGTAACACCTATACCCTTGGAACTTTTTCTTGTTCTGGTTCCATCTTCTGTTTCTTGGATGTTGTGACATTGGTCGTGACATCCATTTTGACCTCTGAGTTCCAGGCTTTGGTATTTTGAGCTCCAAGATGGGTTTCTGTTCACCAAAAATCCCAGTCCAGCCATGTTTCCAGCTCATTGACCACTCTGTAGAATCCTTTCTAGAGTGTCAGTCCCAGGGTTTAGCATCCTTCGGGATTTTGACATCTGCTCTATTTTGGATTCCAACAAACTTGACTCACTTTTGAGTGAGTCTATTATTGCAAGATAATGTATCTTCTCAGCCTCTAATTCCCTTATGAGCTTTTTCTGTTGCTCTCTATGCTGAGACAATTTTGTACTTCTGATGTGAAGCTTTTGATATGAGGCTGCAAGCTCATCAAAGGTTAACTCATTTTTACTTGAGTCATTATCAGAAATACATACACTGTTCAGAACAGTGACATGTTTAGCACATTCTTCTTTTGATCTACTTTCAGAATCTTCATCTGACCAAGTGACAGTTAGGCCTTTTCCCTTCTTTTTGAGGTAGGTGGGACATTCCTTTCTAATGTGCCCATATCCTTCACATTCATGGCATTGTACTCCTTTGCTTTGGCTGGATGTTTCTTCAAACTTATCCCTTCTGTTGATGTTAGCAGGCATGTTCTTGGCATAAGGTTTAGACTTATGGTCTATCCTTTTGATCAATTTATTAAATTGTCTTCCAACCAATGTTATGCCCTCTGACAAATTTTCCTCCTTTTTACCATCTTCTTCTTTTGAGTCATCTGTAGTATTTGAAACAAGAGCTATGCTTTTGTTCTTTTTCTCTACAGCCTGATCACACATGCCCATCTCAAATGTTTGGAGAGAACCTATGAGTTCATCCACCTCCATGTTGCATATGTCTTGAGCTTCTTCAATGGCTATGACCTTCATGGAAAACCTCTTAGGCAATGATCTTAAGATCTTCCTCACTAGCTTTTCTTCAGACATCTTTTCTCCCAGAGCTCCTGAGATGTTTGCAAGTTCAAGGACATTCATGTAGAACTCATGAATAGTTTCCTACTCCTTCATATTTAGACTTTTAAACTTGGTTGTCAACATTTGAAGTCTTGACATCTTGACTTTAGAGGTTACCTCATGAGTTGTTTTGAGAGTATCCCACACCTCTTTAGCCAGCTCACAATGATGCATCGGTCTGAAGATATTCTTGTCTATACCATTGAATAATGCATTCAAAGCTTTAGAATTTACAAGAGCCAGGGTTTCTTGCTCTTTAGTCCATTCTTCTTAAGGTATAAGCACAGACAGTCCATCTTTATCAGTCTTCACTG
The DNA here is from genome assembly GCA_963859935.3 of Lathyrus sativus. Classification (NCBI taxonomy): domain Eukaryota; kingdom Viridiplantae; phylum Streptophyta; class Magnoliopsida; order Fabales; family Fabaceae; genus Lathyrus; species Lathyrus sativus. The sequence continues at coordinate 4,862,006 of CAWUDS030004439.1, read as the reverse complement.
GATGTGCCTAGCCTGAGTTTGCAGCTCTCCATGCCTTGCTGTCTAAAGACTTTAAAAAGGCAATCATCCTAGGTTTCCAATAGTCATGATTAGAGCCATCCAGAATTGGTGGTCTATTTGTGAATCCTATGTCTTTATCCATAGTACCAGAATTTATCTTTCCTAGATCTCACCCAGATATAACAGGCAGGGTGCCTGCTCTGATGCCAATTGAAATTCTGGCTAGCACACGATGGATGTTATTACGGATGTTATAACATCCATTGTAACACAGACTATTGGAATAATAACAAAGTTGTAAAGAGAAAGCAGTAAATCACACCAGTAATTGTTCAACCAATTCAGTGTTAACAACACCTACATCTAGGGGCTACCAAGCCAGGGAGGAAATTCACTATCAGCAGTATTAATTCAGAGTCAAACACACCAGTTTTCACTCTTCACTTAAGACCTACCCAATGACACTTCAACCTAGAGACACTCTAGACCTGAGTATACCCACTCACTCCCCCTCAATCACACCACAATGATATAAATACATAATTACTAATGACTGTTGAAGTTATACTTCAAACACACCTTAATCGTGCTTCACAACTTTGATCAAGAACACACCACTCTTGCTTAACAACTTTGAGTGTTACACCAGCTTAGAAACTCCCTAACCATTGCAATTCTACAGTAGACAATTGCTTGGTGAACAAGTATTTCTAAGCCACAATACACACGTGAAGAACAATCTTCTTCACTCACACAGACTCTTTATATGCACTCTCTGATCTTCTGTCAAGAGCTGCTCTTCTAGGATTGCTCCTTCTGTTTTTATAGCAGCATTCAGTCCTTGGGCCTGGGCGCATAAATTAGGTTTATCCATAACAAAAACCTTTCTTCAATAATCTGCGCACTTTCCATTTAATTCAGGATCATTTGTTTCGCTTTAGGGATTCTAAAATGTCTCCTGTCTTTCAGCTTGAGCTCATAATAAGTTTCCTGATTTCTAGCTACCAGAAAAACTAATCTGCTCGCTGGATCTCATACGATCAGAGTCATGACATTCTGTATGACATTCAACTTAACTAACATTTAGCTCAGTTAACTTACTCTGCACAGTCCACATTATGTATGTACTACCATCAGTTATGACATACATACAAACTCTAATGTTTTTCCACAAAATGCAGCCAATCAAGAGCACTTACAGAAACAAAGTTACAAGCGGCTCTGGAAGCTGCTAATAATCACATGGCTGGCAAAGCCATTTATGAATTTCACCAAGAATTTCCTAGAGAGGACTGTAACCTAAAATCTCTAGATTAGATCCAAGATGGAGGGCAAGCTCAAAGGCTTGACGCCATTTACAAAGACAAACCTTTGGGGTTTGAGAAAGATCCGCTAGCAAACAATGTCAAGATGTTGGCGCAAGACCCTTTAGAATAAATTGATCTTAGTGAGGGGGCACCCAAGAGGCCTACATACATCAGCGCCAAGTTGAACCCTCAACTGAAGGTCGAAGTGGTCCAGTTATTGAAGGAGTTCAAATACTGTTTCACCTGGGACTACGATGAGATGCCTGGTTTGAGCAGGGAGCTAGTCGAACATAAGTTGCCTATGACACCTAGAAGAAGACCAGTAAAACAAGGTCCGAGACGGTTTGCACCAGAAATACTGTCAAATATTAAAGAGGAGGTCGAAAGACTGCTTCGTTGCAAATTCATTCGTACAGCAAGGTATGTCGAATGGTTGGCTAATATAGTACCTGTTATTAAAAAGAATGGTTCTTTAAGAGTTTGCATAGATTTTCGAGATTTAAATGATGCAACTCCTAAAGATGAATATTCAATGCCAATAGCAGAAATGTTAGTGGATTCTGCATCAGGACATGAATATCTTAGCATGTTGGATAGGTATTGTGGTTACAACCAAATATTCATTGCTGAGGAAGATATTCCCAAAACTGCTTTTAGATGTCGCGGGGCTTTAGACACATACGAATGGGTAGTGATGCCTTTTGGTCTTAACAATGCTAGTGCTACTTACCAAAGAGCAATGAATTCTATTTTCCATGATTTTATAGACACTTTCATGCAAGTTTACATTGATGATATTGTTGTAAAATCTATTTCTGGGAAAGACCACATTGAACATCTTCGACGCTCATTCTTAAGGATGAGAAAGTTTGGTCTCAAAATGAATCCCCTTAAATGTGCTTTTTGTGTACAGGCAGGAGACTTTCTAGGCTTTGTGGTCCACAAGAAAGGGATCTAAATCAATCAAAATAAGACCAAGGCCATCATGGAAGCAAAAGCGCCGTCAACCAAAAAGAAGTTGCAGTCATTATTGGGCAAATTCAACTTCTTAAGAAGGTTCATCTCTAACCTAAATGGCAAGACACAAGCTTTTTCGCCATTGCTTCGTTTCAACAAAGATAGTTTTGAGTGGGGGCAATTACAACAAGGAGCCTTCAACAAGATCAAGGAGTACCTAAGTCACCCACCAATCCTGTCACCACCTTGTAGAAATAGAAGTATGAGATTATATATAGCTGCATCTGACAGAACTTTAGGGAGCATATTGGCTCAAGAAGATGAAAATGGAGTCGAAAGGGCCATTTATTATCTTAGTAGAGTTATAAATGATGCAGAAACTAGGTATAGCATGATTCAAAAGTTGTGTTTATGCTTGTATTTCTCTTGTACCAAATTAAAGCAATATACAAAACCTGTTGATGTGTATGTATCATCTCACTTTGATGTTATAAAACATATGTTATCTAAACCTATTTTGCACAGTCGAATTGGCAAGTGGACTTTAGCTTTAACTGAATATTCTTTAACATATCAACCTTTAAAGGCTGTGAAAGGACAAATAGTGGCTGATTTCATAGCCGACCACTCTATAAACGACACTGATTTGAATTATGTTGAGTTAAAGTCCTATAAGTTATACTTTGATGGATCAAACCATAGAAATGGAACAGGGGTAGGTATATTCATTATTTCTCTTGAAAAAATTCCAACAAAATTTAAATTTAGGGTCGAAGGGTCGTGTTCTAACAATGAGGCTGAATATGAAGCATTGATTGCTGGCCTCAAAATTTTGTTAGAATTAGGGGCAACTAGAGTCGAAATAATGGGAGACTCAGAGTTGGTTATAAAAAAAATCACAAAGGAATCTAAACGTGTTAAGGAAAATCTCATTGTATACTTTGTGTGGCGAATAGACTGTTGAAGAAATTTGAGGTGGTGGCCATCCAACACATACCCAGAATAGAAAATTAGGTCGCTAATGATTTAGCGCAGATTGCCTCAGGATACAGAGTGTCGAAGGAAAACCTTCAAGAAGTAACTAAGGCAAGAGGGAAGATATTGACGATTGGATTGTGCCCATCAGATTTAGAGGCAACTAAGCTTGGGTGCCTAGATGGCGAAAATTTTGAAATTTTTGCCATAGATGGTCTAACAGGTGAAGACTGGAGAAATCCTATAGTCAAGTACCTGCAAAATCCAACGGGTTCGACAGATCAAAGGGTCAAGTATCTAGCATTAAGTTACATGCTCATGGGTAATGAATTGTTAAAGAAGACCCCTGAGGTAGTCTTGTTGAAATGCCTTAGTGAAACAGAGGCATATTTATCACTTTCGACAGTTCATAGTGGGGCCTGTGGAGCACACCAAGTTGGCCACAAAATGAAGTGGTTTTTGTTTCAACAAGGCTTGTATTAGCCTACTATGCTGAAAGATTGCATAGAGTTTGCCAAGGGTTGCCAAGAGTGTAACAACCCAATTTCTCAATAATTAATTATTCATATTAATTAATTGATTTACTTGGATTATTTTAATTATTGGATGATTAATTAAATGAATTGATAAATATTTTGAGAGAAGAAAATATTGGAGAGAATTAGAAGGGAAAGACATATAAGAGGAAAAGTGGAAAGAAAAGGAAAGATAGAAACATAAGAGCAAGAGAAGAGAAAGAAAGAGGGAGAGGAGAAAAGAGAAGGAAAAAGAGGAAAACTTGGATTCTTCAAGAACAACTTCCAACTTTCGATTAATCAAGGTAAGGGTGTGAAATGTTGTTATCCTATCAATGTTTATGATCATGTATGTGTGTGTTTGGATTTGTTTGGTTGTTTTCCATCTTTTTTTCCATTTTAGGTCGAAATGGATTAATCGGTAAAAATCGATGTTTGAGTGGTTAGAATCGGGAATAAATGGCATAGTTTAGTCGGGTAATATTGGGTTAAGATTACTGGAGTTGATTGGATTTGAATCGGTTGACTTTGAGAGGATTGTACGATTTTGAACAGTTTGGGGTTCTGAGTTCGCAGGTTCGCTAGCGTTCGCTAGGCGAACAGGAAGCGAAGGTTCGCCAGGCGAAGCCCAACGAGTGGGTAGCGAACCATTACAGTGGCCAAACTCAGCCTTCGCTGGTGTGTTCGCCAGGCGAAGGAGGTGGCGAGAGGGTTCTCCAGGCGAAGCCCAGCGAATGAGGTAGCGAATACTTCTAGTAGCTACTGCCTGTCTTCGCCAACAAGTTCGTCAGGCGAGTGAAGCAGCGAGCATCCGCCAAATGCTTCGCCAGGCGAAGGTCAGCGAGTGTGACAGCATTTTTTCATTAATTGTGTTTTCCATCCAATGTTGATTGTTTGGTTCGATTGTGTTCAATCCTTATCTGTAATGAATAGTTTGTGTACTATTGTGATAAGATGTGTTGTGGGTAGCCGTATGGTGTGAATCCTAGGTTGTGGAATTGATTATAAAATGTGGTCTTTTGACAATTATATGCATTGTTTAAATTAATTAAAAGTGCATGATGAATGTGATTGAGTTCTTTGTCGTTGGCGCAATATTGTGAGTGCATATTGATTGTATGCGATTGTATGTGAAGAATGCATGAGAACATATTAGTGAATATGTGTGCATTGCTTGATAAATATAGTGATGTGTAGGAAGTATGAAAACTTTGATTATGCGATGTGTTGTGTGTGCAATCATGTTATAATTCTTATGTGATGAATTATTGTGAATGCATGAGATTAAGATGCGAGAACGGTCTTAAGTGCATTTGTTGGTTGATTGCATACGCATCATTTAGTGAAGAGGCAATGCTTGCTAGTTTCGTGGAGACTAATGACTTGTCCCAAGCCTAGAAGAGTGGGTTTGAAAGCTTAGAGGACGAGCTTTTGTTGTTATCGGTCTAGAGGACGGACCCGGTTTAAATGTAAAAACCGAAAAATGATAACAAGTGTTTGTACCACATGGCATGAGTTGCATTGAGTCACATAGAATAGAGATAAATGTTGTGTGACTGTATGCATATGTGTATATTGTGTGAATTGATGAGGATTATAGATCTATGCATGGTAAATATGCTTGGTGATCATTCCATATTTGTTTATATATACATATGTTGTGATGAATATGATGATGATAATGAATTGTGGTGAGAAAATGTGGAATATATGTAATCCATACTTATGTATGTATGTATGATTATATGCATTAATTATTATGATAATATTTCTCACCGTTTTGCTGTTTTACAATGCTCTATGAGGCATTGCAGATTAGGTTTTGCTGGAGGTCTTTTGTGAAGTATAACTTCATTCTTTTTTCGGTTAGCTCTGATATGTAGCACTGGGTAGTCAGGATTATATAGTATTCTTTTGGGATACATTTTGTATATGTATCTGATGACAAATGTTTATGTAAACATGAATGATGTGGTGAATCAAACTGAATGATATGTATTTATATGATTACATGTTTTAAGTGATTCAATGTTTAGATTTTCCGCTTTAATTCTAAATATTGAGATATGGGTGTAAGGACTAAGTTCCTCTATTGAAGCTACCCCACTGTTACATGTCTTTTACAGAGCAGGTGTTGTATGTTATTTTGTGCATGATGTGGCATACTTCTTTTATACCATGTTTCAAATTTACTCTGATGAAATTTTATTATGTGATTTATTTGTTTATTTGGGGTATAGAAGAGGGCGTTACATTAAGTGGTATTAGAGCAGGTCGGTCAGTTGACCAAGTTGTTAATGTGTTCATTCCCTTATGCATTTGGAATGTGTGTGTAGCACTATCCATATGGTGGTTCTAACGAGGATTTGTTGTGGGAATCAAGAACGATGGTTGCAGGCAGAAATGATGAAGCGATTGCTGAGGCTTTGGCGATGTTGGCTGTAGCGATTGGGCAGAATCCTCAAGCCAATGTGAATGCTGGAAACAACGCCGAAGACGAGTTTCGTACTTTGGGAAGGTTCCAAAGGAACAACCACCAATTTTCAAGGGAACCCATGAACTTGACAAAGCACAAGTATGGCTGAAAGCGATTGAGAAGATCTTTCGAGTCATGAACTGTTCGGATGCGCAGAGAGTGTAGTTTGGCACTCATATGCTTGAAGAAGAAGCTGAGGACTGGTGGGGTAATACTCGCCAAAGGTTTGAAGAGGATGAGATTGTGGTTACTTGGGATGTTTTTAGAGAGACATTTATGGAGAAGTATTTTCCAGAAGATGTGCGTGGAAAGAAGGAAATTGAATTCCCTGAGCTGAAGCAGGGTAACTCAAATGTACTCGAGTATGCGGCAAGGTTTGAGGTATTGATTAAGTTTTGTCCTCATTATAACACTACTAATGCTGAGAGATCCAAGTGTCTCAAGTTTGTGAATGGTTTGAGGCCTGAAATCAAGCAAGTCGTTGGTTATCAGGAAATTAGGCGATTTTCTAAGTTGGTGAACAAGAGTAGAATTTATGATGAAGATAGTAGGGCTCGGTCTAGTCACTACAAGAGTTTAAATGATAAGAAGGGAAAAGGCCAATTTAGAGGGAAGTCGTATGTGACTCCTGCGGATAAGGGGAAACAGAAAGCTGGTTACGGCAAGAAGCCGAGTGGGGGAGGAGCTTCCACCCTGATAAGATGTTATAATTGCAGTGAAGCGGGACATCATGCTCCTGAGTGCAAGATGTTGGGATGAAGTGTTTCAAATGTGGGAAGCCAGGCTACAAAGCTCTTGAGTGCATAAGCGGTGCGAATGCGACTTGCTAGAACTGTGGTGAGCAAGGGCACATTAGTACCAAGTGTGATAAGCCAAAGAAGACTCAAGGGAATGGGAAAGTGTTTGCTCTATCAGGATCGGAGACTGCTAGTGAAGATCGTTTGATCCGAGGTACGTGCTTCATTAATGGTATACCTTTGATCGCTATAATTGATACTGGAGCTACACATTCTTTTATTTCCTTTGATTGTGTTAAGAGGTTAAATCTTGAGTTGTCTGTTATGAGTGGTGGTATGGTTATTGATACTCCTGCTATGGATTCGGTAACTACCCCGTATGTGTGTTTGAATTGTCCGTTGAGTATTTTTGGTAAAGACTTTGGAGTTGATTTAGTGTGTCTTCACTTAGATCAACTTGATGTTATTCTTGGGATGAATTGGTTGGAATTCAATCGTGTCTATATTAACTGTTTTGACAAAACGGTTATTTTTCCTGAACCTGATAATGAAAGAGATTTATTTATGATTGCTAAGCAAGTGAAGGAATCATTGCAAGATGGTGCTAAGGTATTTTTGTTAATGGAAACAGTGAGCTTTGGTGAAAGTGGAACAATCGATGCTTTACCAATTGTCTGTGATTTTCCGGAAGTTTTTCCTGAGGAGATAAGAGATTTATCGCCGGAACGAGAAGTGGAGTTTATGATCGACTTGATTCCTGGAACTAGTCCGATATCGATGGCTCCATATCGTATGTCCGCATCGTAACTGAAAGAGTTGAAGAGTCAACTTGAAGATCTACTTGAGAAAAGGTTTATTCGTCCGAGTGTGTCACCGTGGGGTGCACCAGTGTTGTTAGTTAAGAAGAAAGGAGGTTTTATGAGGCTCTATATGGATTATAGGCAATTGAACAAGGTGACTATCAAGAATAAGTATCCACTTCCGAGGATTGATGATTTGATGGATCAGTGGTTGGTGCAAGTGTGTTTAGTAAGATAGATTTGAGATCTGGGTATCATCAAATTCGTGTAAAGGCTGAGGATATTCAGAAGATTGCTTTTAGAACGAGGTATGGACATTATGATTATTCTGTGATGCCATTTGGTGTGACTAATGCACCAGGTGTATTTATGGAATACATGAACAGGATTTTCCATCCTTATTTGGACAAGTTTATGGTTGTGTTCATTGATGATATTTTAATTTATTCGAAGAGTGAAGAAGAGCATGTCGAGCATCTAAGGATTGTGTTATCTGTATTGAAAGAGAAGCAGTTATATGCTAAACTTTCTAAGTGTGAATTTTGGTTGAAGGAAGTGAGTTTCCTTGGTCATGTGATTTCGAGTAGAGGTATTGTAGTGGATCCGTCGAAGGTTGAAACCGTATCGCAATGGGAGACTCTGAAATCAGTCTTTGAGATTAGAGGTTTTCTTGGTTTGGCAGGTTATTATCGGAAATTTATTGAAGGATTTGCTAAGTTATCATTACCGTTGACGCAGTTGACTAGGAAAGGTCAAGCTTTTATTTGGAATGCGAAGTGTGAAGGAAGTTTTCAAGAGCTTAAGAGAAGATTGACGACAGCTCCTGTTTTGATTTTGCCAAATCCGGCAGAACCGTTTGTGGTGTATTGTGATGTTTCTTTGATAGGTTTGGGAGGTGTGTTGATGTAAGATAAATAAGTTGTGGCTTATGCTTCGAGGCAACTCAAAGTGCATGAGAATAATTATCCGACACATGACTTAGAGTTGGCCGCCGTTGTATTTGTGCTGAAGTTGTGGAGGCATTATTTGTTTGGTTCGAGATTTGAGGTGTTTAGTGATCACAAGAGTTTGAAGTATCTCTTTGATCAGAAAGAATTGAATACAAGGCAAAGGAGATGGTTAGAACTTCTGAAGGATTATGATTTTTGTTTGAATTACCATCTGGGTAAAGCAAATGTGGTAGCGGATGCATTGAGTAGGAAATCGTTACATATGTCGACGATGATGGTAAAAGAGTTGGAATTGATTGAGAAATTTCGTGACTTGAGTTTGGCGTGTGAAAAGACTTTTTACAGAGTTAAGCTTGGTATGTTAAAGCTTACTAGTGGTATTCTTGACGAGATTCGAGAAGGACAGAAATCTGATTTGAGTTTAGTTGATCGGTTGACTTTGTCAATCAAGGTCAAGGTGGTGATTTTCGGATTGATAAAAATGGTATCATGAGGTGTCGCGATAGAGTTTGTGTTCCTGATGTTATTAAGCTGAAGAAGAGCATTCTTGAGGAAGGGCATCGTAGTGGATTGAGTATTCATCCGGGTGCTACTAAGATGTATCAAGATTTGAGGAAAGTGTTTTGGTGGCCTCGTATGAAGAAGGATATTGCCGAGTTTGTGTATTCTTGTTTGACTTGTCAGAAGTCAAAGATTGAGCATCAGAAACCGTCAGGCTTCATGCAACCGTTGTTTATTCCTGAGTGGAAATGGGATAGCATTTCTATGGATTTTGTGTCTGGTTTACCTAGGACGCTGAGTAATTTTGAAGCTATTTGGGTTATTGTGGATAAATTGACCAAATCTGCTCACTTTATTCCTATGCGAATGGATTACCCGTTGGAGAGATTGGCAAAGCTGTACATTGATAGGATTATCAGTTTGCATGGTATTCCGTCTAGCATTGTGTCAGATAGAGACCCGAGGTTTACTTCGAGATTTTGGGAGAGTTTGCAAAGTGCCTTGAGTACAAAGTTGCATTTGAGTTCAGCTTATCATCCGTAGACCGATGGTTAGACAGAGAGGACGATTCAGTCACTTGAGGATCTTTTGAGAGCTTGTGTATTGGAGAAGGGAGGAGCTTGGGATAGCTACTTACCTTTGATTGAATTTACTTATAACAACAGCTTTCATTCGAGTATTGGTATGGCACCGTTTAAGGCATTATATGGTAGACGGTGTAGGACGCCATTGTGTTGGTATGAATTTGGAGAGAGTTCTGTGGTTGGACCCGAGATAGTCCAGCAGACTACCGATAAGATTAAGATGATTCAAGAGAAGATGAGGATTTCTCAGAGTCGTCAAAAGAGTTATCATGACAAGAGGAGGAAAACACTTGAATTTCAGGAGGGAGATCACGTGTTTCTTCGGGTTACTCCTATGACTGGTGTTGGTAGGGCATTGAAGTCGCGTAAGTTGACGTCGCGTTTCATTGGTCCTTATCAGATTTTGCAGAGGATAGGAGAGGTAGCCTATCGTGTTGCTTTACCACCGTCGCTTGCTAACCTCCATGACGTGTTCCATGTATCTCAGTTGAGGAAATACATTGCAGATCCGTCTCATGTAGTCCAAGTAGATGATGTGCAGGTGAGAGATAACCTGACTGTGGAGACATCACCTATGCGGATAGAGGATCGATAGTTGAAGCAACTTTGAGGCAAAGAGATTGCTTTGGTGAAGGTCGCTTGGGGAGGACCGACTGGTGGAAATGTGACTTGGGAACTTGAGAGCCAGATGAGGGAGTCGTATCGCGAGTTGTTTGAATCAGGTAACATTTTTGAGGACGAAAATTCCTAAAGTGGGGGAGGGTTGTAACAGCCCAATTTCTCAATAATTAATTAATCATTTTAATTAATTGATTTATTTGTATTATTTTAATTATTGGATGATTAATTAAATGAATTGGTAGATATTTTGAGAGAAGAAAATATTGTAGAGAATTAGAAGGGAAAGACATATAAGAGGAAAAGTGGAAAGAAAAGGCAAGATAGAAACATAAGAGAAAGAGAAGAGAAAGAAAGAGGAAGAGGAGAAAAGAGAAGGAAAAAGAGGAAAACTTGGATTCTTCAAAAACAACTTCCAACTTTCGATTAATCAAGGTAAGGGTGTGAAATGTTGTTATCCTATCAATGTTTGTGATCATGTATGTGTGTGTTTGGATTTGTTTGGTTGTTTTCCATCTTTTTTCCATTTTAGGTCAAAATGGATTAATCGGTAAAAATCTATGTTTGAACGGTTAGAATCGGGAATAAATGGCGTAGTTTAGTCAGGTAATGTTGGGTTAAGATTACTGGAGTTGATTGGAATTGAATCGGTTGATTTTGGGAGGATTGAACGATTTTGAACAGTTTGGGGTTCTGAGTTCGCAGGTTCGCTAGGCGAACAGAAAGCGAAGGTTCGCCAGGCGAAGCCCAGCGAGTGGGTAGCGAACCATTACAGTGGCCAAACTCAGCCTTCGCTGGTGTGTTCTCCAAGCGAAGGAGGTGGCGAGAGGGTTCTCCAGGCGAAGCCCAGCGAATGAGGTAGCGAATACTTCCAGTAGCTACTGCCTGTCTTCGCCAGACTTCCAGTAGCTACTGCCTGTCTTCGCCAGCGAGTTCGGTCAAGCGAGTGAAGCAGCGAGCATCTGCCAAATGCTTCGCCAGGCGAAGGTCAGCGAGTGTGACAACATTTTTCATTACTTGTGTTTTCCATCCAATGTTGATTGTTTGGTGTTCGATTGTGTTCAATCCTTATCTGTAATGAATAGTTTGTGTACTATTGTGATAAAATGTGTTTGTGGGTAGCCCGTAATTGGCGTGAATCCTAGGTTGTGGAATTGATTATAAAATGTGGTCTTTTGACAATTATATGTATTGTTTAAATTAATTAAAAGTGCATGATGAATGTGATTGAGTTCGTTGTCGTTGGCGCGATATTGTGAGTGCATATTGATTGTATGCGATTGTATGTGAAGAATGCATGAGAACATATTAGTGAATATGTGTGCATTGCTTGATAAATATAGTGATGTGTGGGAAGTATGAATACTTTGATTATGAGATGTGTTGTATGTGCAATCATGTTATAATTCTTATGTGATGAATTATTGTGAATGCATGAGATTAAGATGCGAGAACGGTCTTAAGTGCATTTGTTGGTTAATTGCATACGCATCATTTAGTCAAGAGGCAATGCTTGCTAGTTTCGTGGAGACTATTGACTTGTCCCAAGCCTAGAATTTGTTATCGATCTAGAGGACGGACCCGGTTTAAATGTAAAAACCGAAAAATGATAACAAGTGTTTGTACCACATGGCATGAGTTGCATTGAGTCACATAGCATAGAGATAAATGTTGTGTGAATGTATGCATATGTGTATATTGTGTGAATTGATGAGGATTATGGATCTGTGCATGGAGTATATATATATATATATATATATATATATATATATATATATATATAGTAGTATAGTATATATACTATATATATATATATATATATATATTATATATATATAATATATATATATATATATATATATATACTATATATATATATATGTTGTGATGAATATGATGATGATAATGAATTGTGGTGAGAAAATGTGGAATATATGTAATCTATACTTGTGTATATATGTATAATTATATGCATTGATTATTATGATAATATTTTTCACCCTTCTGCTGTTTTATAATGCTCTATGAGGCATTGCATATTAGGTTTTGTTGGAGGTCTTTTATGAAGTATAGCTTCATTCTTTTGTCGGTTAGCTTTGATATGTAGCACCGGGTAGTCAGGATTGTATAGTATTCTTTTTGGGATACATTTTTGTATATGTATCTGATGACAAATGTTTATGTAAACATGAATGATGTGGTGAATCAAAATGAATGATATGTATTTATATGATTACATGTTTTAAGTGATTCAATATTTAGATTTTCCGCTTTAATTCTAATATTGAGATGCGGGTGTAAGGACTAAGTTCCTCTATTGAAGCTACCCCACTGTTACATGTCTTTTATAGAGCAGGTGTTGTATGTTATTTTGTGCATGATGTGGCATACTTTCTTTTTATACCATGTTTCAAATTTACTCTGATGAAATTTTATTATGTGATTTATTTGTTAATTTGGGGGGTATAGAAGGGGGTGTTACAAAGAGTGCCAGATCCATGTTGGCATACAACACATACCTACAAGTGAATTACACTCTATAGTAAAACCATGGCCTTTTAGAGGAGGGCTCTGGATATAGTGGGAGAGATTCGACCAGCATCCTCAAAAAACCAAAGATATATCTTGGTTGGCATCTGACTACTTTACTAAATGGATCGAAGCAATACCATTAGTGAATGTAGGTCAAGAAGACATTATTGAATTCATCCAAAATCACATCATTTATAGATTTGGTATCCTAGAGACTATTACAACAGATCAAGGATCAGTTTTTACTGGTCGAAAGATGCAGGAATTTGCCAAAGAAATAGGTTTTAAGCTCCTAACTTCTACGCCCTATTATGCGCAGGCAAATGGGGTAAGTCGAAGCTGTCAACAAGGTAGTGATTGGGACTCATTAAGAAGTATGTAGGAAAGAAGCCTAGAAATTGGCATAAGACGTTAGACCAAATCCTTTGGGCATGTCGAACGTCACCCCAGAGAAGCTACCAATACTATGCCATTTCGACTTACTTTTGGTCATGATGCAGTATTACCTGTCGAGATACTGCTTACAATCCGTGAGAATCCAAAGGCATCATGAAATCCCTTCTCAAGATTATTGGGCTATGATGATGGACGAACTAGTAGATCTGGATGAGGAAAGGCTTAAGGCCTTGGAGTTACTAAGGATACAAAAACGAAAGGTTGAGGAATCCTACAATAAAAGGGTTAGGTCTAAATCCTTTCTATATGGAGATCTAGTATAGAAAGTAATTTTGCCTATGGATCAAAGAGATAGAACTTTAGACAAATGGTCCTCTTAAATGGGAAGGCCCATTCCAAGTCATACAAGTATTCTCCAATGGTGCTTATGAAATTGAAGAATTAGACAATGATAAAAGAATCTTGAAAGTAAATGGCAAATATTTGAAAAAGTATAGGCCTATCTTGCAAGAGATTCATGTCAAAACTTAAAATTTCATTAAGAAGGCACAAAGGCCAAAATAGGCCAAACGAGGCTAACATGGCATACCGCAAAACAAAAATCAATACAACAATTCATAACGCAAAACAGGGATCAATCAAAATCCCTCAAATCAATGGACTTGAGGTATTCCCTGTAATCCTCATCAGCTTCATCATCAGAATTGTTAGTACGAGGACGTGCTTCCTTGGATACCTTCATTATGGTTTTCTTTCGTCTTCACGTGAGGGGGTGCTCTAGTGGAGGCCTCATGTTTTGTGGCTTCCCTAGTCGTCGCCACCACCACAAGTTCCTTTGAACCTTTTTCCTGGTCATTGAGAGCGGGGTTTTTCTGAATTAGTGTTCATACTTGCTTTGCTGAGTATAAGATGTGATTCAGGAGAAAGAAGGATTTATAGAGGAAAGACTGGCATGGATTGGTCAGTCAAACGGTGGAAGTTTATTGGTCTTGGGAGTATGCCTAAAAAGGTTATGCTTGAAATACCATAATAAAGCTAAAAGCCTATGCCGTTGGAGCAATAAATGGAACTGGGAAAAGGCGTTTTTCTAGGAAAAAGGAAGAGCCTTAATCACGAATTAGACTCAAAATTAAGGCCATAAAAATAACATGTCTATCCATGTGCCATAATAAAATAAAATTAAAAAAACAACAACGTGTCGAAAGGCATAATATGGCGCAAATAATCAAGTTAAAAAGCAAAATATTGTCATTACATAAAGATGGCTCGAAAGGCCACAAAACCAGTGATGATTACAAAAGCAGAGGTCGAAAGGTGATCATAAAGGAAACTTCAATTTGAGTTGAGCAAAAGTATTCACGTGATGGTAAAGGCAAGCCTCGCACAAGGATTTGTCGAGCCTGGCTGCTGCAAGCTCTTTTTCCAACTTTTGGGCCGCATCAATGAAGTCAATAGTGCTCGCTTCAACTCTTGGGACATATCAGGGTCGCCAAAGCGTTGCAACTCAAGGTTACGCTGTTCAGCATTAGAGATCTTCGTTTGAAGCTCCTAAATTTGCTGCTGCCACGCATCAATGTCTTTTTAATTAGAAATTATCTCTTCTTTAACGCTGTTTGTGGGCAGCTTCCAACTGTTCGACCCTAGCCTCTGACTCTTGTGCATCAGTCCAGGCTACACTTTCTCGACCAGCTGTAGCCTTGATTGTCTTCACGAGAGAGGGGGAGCCGTCGAATTTCTGAAGATAAATCATCAACCACAACCGTCAACTCTAGCAAGAAACCATGACTTCTGGGCTAAGAGTAGTAAGATCCAGTTTCTTGAGTTGATCTTTCAAAAAGAGACGAGATATGGGGTCTGAAACCAGGACATTTTGGAATATCGGGTGAGTCTCGCTGAAGAATGTTTTCTTGATGGATTGGAGAATTGGACCAGCAAAGTCATCTAAGGTGGGATGACTGGGAGGATTTAAAGAAGCAGAAGTAAAACCACACTTTTTGCCCAAGGATCCTCTTAGCATACTCCCTAGGATTTGACCACTTGAGAGCTGCTAAAGGATCTTCAGGGGTCACGATGGGAGGTAGAGTTTTCTTCACCACAGGCGAAGTATGTTGGGATTCAGGAGCAACTTGGTTTTCTTCTTCTACCTCTTCTTCCTCTTCCTCTTCATCGTTCTCTTCAGATTCTCCTTCCTCTTCTTGGTCCCTTTCTTCTTCTTCCTCAATTTCACTACTTCCTTTTTATCTTCAGCGGATGGAGGATTGTTTGGATTTTGAGTAGGTTCAGGATGCATTTCCCTTTGGCTCTTCGTGAATAGTTGGCTGTGTGTCATACCCTAAATTTGTCCTACCCATTTTTAAATATTTTTATTTTTATTATTCTTTCATGTCTTACATTGCCCGCTTACTTTCTCGTTATTTAGACACGTGTCCGCCCACAATTGGTTGATTTTTTAGAATTTACCCTGTTGAACAATTAAAGTGTGACATGTGGCTTAATACCTTTTGTGAATATTAATTTTTCTCAGTTTCTTAAACTTTTTCTTTTTTTAAATATTACTAAAAATATTTTTAAGTAGTTAATATTTATATTTTTGTTTTTAGTTTGTTCTATTTATACTTGTTTATATTTTATTACATTGTTAATATTTATTTGTTATTGTTAATATGTACTTAATATTTAATCATGTTAATTAGTAGTGCATTTATTAACTTATATTAACAGCATTTGTATTTGACATTAACTAAAAAAAGTTGAAAAAAGCAGGAGTGGACTGAAGTAACCGGCCCATCCATTGGAGGCCCAGAAAGGTAGGGTCACAATATGCATAAAAGCTGAAGGAAAACCTAATTGAAAGGATACTGTTCATAACCCCAATTCAGACCCTAAACGGCGTCCGCGACATCTCTCAAACCCTAAGTCGCCGCAAAACATCTCCATCATCTTCTTCTCATAATCTCTCAACCTTGCCATCTCCACCTCATAAACCTGTCACCCTCTCTTTCAATCGTTGGTTTCCCCTCAAAACCCTCTGTTCCTTCCTTCACCATCACACGAAACCCATTATCTTCCTCATCCAACCCTCCTTCTCTCTCATCTCATCGTGAACTGCCGCGAAAAACTACCTCTTCATCTTCTTCGCCGGACACCCACTTGACGGAAGTCACGATAAAAATAGTCTGAAGGTTCAACAGCAACACACCTCGTCATCGACATCTCCAGCTAGCTAACAACTCAACACAACACGTATCGATGACGCCGCGAGCTCCCTCCAATTTCACTCTTGGAGCACTTCAATAGGTTCATTCCATAAGCAACACCAACCCGAATTTCCTTTCCATTTTCGCGATAACGCTGCGAAACTCCCTCAGCGACAGTAATGAGAGGTTATTTCCACAGGTTGTAGTTTCATCTCAACATTGATAAATCATGGGCGTATCGGTGGTTCGTTGTTAGGGTTTATATAACGTTTAAGGTCGATTCGAATGCGGTTTCATTTTCACCTCTAGTTCTGTTATTTCTGCTGATGTGTTGCTACGGTTGAGGTTGCCACGACTCCGCTGCCGTAACGAACATCCTGACCAAACCAGATCCCAGCTGCAAAGAACACCATCTCATCTCTTTCAAACATCACTCAGTCTCAATACAACACATTCAACAAACGAGTTTCTCGGCAACGTCGGTAACCTGTTGGTTTTCAGGTCTATTCAATTTGAAGTTGATTTATGAATTGTTGTTTGAATCATGTAGGTAGAATATGGTTTCTATTCAATCTGAAGTTGATAATAGTTTGGGTCTTGCACATATGGTTTCGAGTTTAGCCGGGTGATATTGTCTGAACGATATTTTCTTTGCCTTGTAATGATATTGTTAAAAGCTGGTATAAGCGAAACTGTCTCTGATTTTGATAAAGTTTGGAAAGAGGAATTGATATGTTACTGGGGTTTGCTTGTTATTTTGCTGGCTGTTGATTTTGTGCAGGTTACGGCATCGGCCTAATCATTGGTTATTCGAAAAGAGCTTAAAGCGATGTGATGCTGATAACCTTTGGAACAACAATTCACCCTCACTTCGGTTCCGCCACAGGCTCAACGACAAAGAAATCAATCACGCCATTCACCGCGTGATATCGGCTGTTTCTCCTAGCTGTTATTAGACGTTTGTCGCATTTTGTTCTCTTTTTGACAGGTTCCATACAGGTTGCAATCCTGGTCGAATATCGATAACAGAAACATGGATTCAAGGTGTATAGAGCAGCGGTTGAATTCATCGGCATCTAAAGCACATCATGATAAAGCTGAGTAGTGGCGGTTCAGCGGCACGCAGATCGCGGTTTTGGGGTTCTTCTACAGAATGTGCAGCAGCCGCGGCTTTAGAATCCCACTCGGCTTGACTACAACACAGCTCGATAGCAGCAGATTTCACAGACTCGACAACTTCGCACTGACAACATTCGACAACAACAACTGAGCTCAACCTCGCCCACCTCACATGTTCTCGTATATGCTCCCAGCTAGGATGCGACATCCTCAGCTCGCGCGGCTTCAATCAGTGGCGTAGCAACCGCGTTCAGAAGTAGCGGCAAAACGTTTCGTTTCATCAAATATCATTATCCTCGTGGCGCAGCTCAAGTGTACACGAAGCATTATTGTTGTTAGTGGAGACGAGAACGGTGATGATAACTGGAAGTGAATTTGGCGTCTTAGTTTCGCACCCGATTCAGCAGCAGAGACTCAATAGTGCCTAGCAGCAACGGTTCTTTTTTCGATTGGGAAAGTTGTTGTGAGGTTTCGGTTACTCAGTGCAGCCGCCGTGGAACATCCAACATTATTTAGCTTCCAGCTTTAATCCTGTTAAAATTTTGGGCTCATCAATATAATTTGCACAAGGATTCCCTGGCATTCCGATTCGTCAGCATTTGGATATTCAAGAAGTTAAGAAGCTGTTATGTAGTCCAAGAAGATTTGGATATTAATGATGAAGAGAAGTATTAGTATCCTTTTAATATTGGCAATTACTCAAAGTACAAAAAAACATCTGTTTTTTCTACGGTCTAGTTTACCAATTCCATCTTTTTTTTATTTATTTTAAATATTTTAATAAATAGCATGTTTTTTAGATAATTCAAAAATATTAATTTTTGGACCATCTTCAAATATACTTTCAAAAAATGTGGTCATTTATTTTCTTAATCCTAATCCAATTCGTTTTCGATATAAAAATTATTTTCTAAATAAAATTTTAGATTACTTTCAAACTTTATTTTCAAAATTTGAAATTATTTTAATCCTATTTCAATATATTTTTCAACGATAAACTTATTTTCTAATCAAGTCACGAAAAAACTAAATCTTTAAAGTCTAGCATTTCTTGGATTTTTGGACGATCATTATTGAGGTGTACACCTTAAATAATGTATGGTTCGACTTTTCGTTTTTTTTTTAAATATACTCTTTTTGGACAAAGAAATATCATAGGAATCTAGCATTCCGTGTGATA
>CAWUDS030004439.1:4806022-4842662 GCA_963859935.3 Lathyrus sativus | reverse complement strand
AGAAAGTCAGAAATCTGGGTTGAGTAGTGAATTAGTCGAAATTGATAAATTAGAGTCGAAGAGTGGATTATCAGGTTTGTGGAAATAATACCACGAGATGTTATGATAGAGTATGTGTACCAAATGTTATTGAGGGGAGTAGAAGTACTCGTGAAGAAATACATTGGGGTAGATGGAGTATTCATCCCAGTGCTATGAAGAAGTAACCGAATTTGAGTAGATTGTTTTGATGACCATAGATAAGGAGAGAAGTGGTTGAGGTTGAATATGCTGGTTAGAATTGCCGAAATTCGAAGAGTGAACATCAGAGACTGTTGAGTCTGATGCAGCCGTGAATATTCCAGAGTGGGAATCGGGTAGTATTTTCGTGGAGTTGGTGTTGAGATTTCCAAAGAATTGGGAAGATATAATTTTAATTTGGATTATTGTTAGTGGATTAACTATTCTACGTTGAGGATATATGAGATGCATATTGGGTAAGTGGTGAAGTTAGATGAGATACTGACGAATATTGTGTCAGATGGGAATTTGAGGTTTATATTGAGATTTTGGAGGGGCTTACAGGAAGCTTCGGGTACTAAGTTGAAGTTGAGTTCGACTTACCATCCGCAAACTGATGGTCAGTCAGAGAGGACTATTGAGTCTGTAGAGAATTGGTGAAAGCTTGGGTGTTGGATCAAGGTGGATCGTGGGATGATTAATTACCGTTGATTGAGTTACCTATAATAACGGTTACCATCCTAGTGTCGGAATGACATTATATGTGGCTTGGTGAAATAGGGAGTGTAGGAATCTACTGTGTTGGAGTGGGTCGAGTGAGAGTGTTGTGCTCAGACCTGAAAATTATGTTGAGATGGCTGAAAAGATCAAGAGGATCCAAGGAAAGGTGTGTTTGAAGAGTCACGCCGGTGACTGATGTTGGTCGAGCTTCGAAGTCTCAGAAGTTCGCACCGTGTTTTGTGGTTGTATCAGAGTGGCGCAGCAGAGGCATGGGAGAAGTAACATGTTAGACCATTTTGCCGCTGTCGTCGTGAATTGGCATGACGTGTTTCATGTGTCTTGTTGAGAAAGTACGTTGAATCAGGTGGATGATGTACTAGTGAAAAATAATTTGATTGTTGAGGCATTGCTAGTTTGTTTGACGGATGAGAAACAACTCCGAGAGAAGGAGATATCTTTGGTGAAAGTGGCTTGGGGAGGTGCTGCAGAAGGCAGTGTGACCTGGAAATTGGAATGAAGGACACGGGAAGCGTATCCGAAAGTGTTCCATCAGGTAATTTTCGAGGACGAAAATAATTAAAGTGGCGCAGAGTTGTAACACCCATTCTAATTATTTAGTCATTTTATTATTATTTTAAATATTATGTGTTGGTGTACCCTTTGGTGGGGGTGTATTTGGTGATGTTTGGTGGGTGTCCCTAATGTGGGAGGACTATTGGTGGTATTTTGGTGTGAAATATAATAATATAAAAATAATAGTAACATTGGTGGGGGTGTTATTATTATTATTATTATTATTATTATTATTATTATTATTATTATTATTATATTTATTATATTTGTTAATATTATTAATATTATTATTATTTTGGTGAAATAATGATATTATTATTATTATTATTTTATTAGGTTATTATTATTATTATTAAGTTATTATTATTATTGGGATTAGAGAATTAAAATAGAGAATGTGAGGGGTTAGTAGTTTCTACGATACATTGTGAGAAGTTAGAGAAAGTGGAAAAAGAACGATAAAAAGGAGAGAAGGGAGAAGAACGGAAAAGGGAGCGAAGAACGAAGGAACGGGGGAAAATCAGAATTGGCCAAACCTTGGAGGGTTCTTTCATCGATCAACCGATTAACAAGGTAAGGGGGGAGAAACTTGATTGGGAAATGGTTCATACATGTATAGGGTAGTTGGGGATTCCTTAACCCCGTAGAAAGATCATCTATATATGATATTGTGAGTTGATATGTTGTGATTGATGATGACTGTTGATAATTGGATAGTAATCGTTGAATAAATTGTTGTTTTTGGTTAATTTGACATTTAGGTGATTTTACGGTTTTTAGGGAAATTCTGTAGGGATTTTGATGTATCAATAAAGTGTCTAGGTGATGATTTTGGGATTGGGATTGGGAATCATTTAGGCTGAATTACGTGTAATGTTGGTACTGATGTTAAGGTGTGAATTGGGATAGGAGATTAGAGTTATTTGGCCTAGATAGCAATCTGCAAAACTGTGAGAAATTGGTGAATCGCAGCATTCGCTGGGCTTCGCCTGGCGAATGTTGGCGAAGCTTCGCCTGGCGAAGGGAGGCGAGAGTCCGCCTGGCGAGTTGAGGTGAGTGGCAGCGAATAATTCAGAATTAAATCCCAGACTGAAAGGGTAGAAAGTTCGCCTGGCGAGTGTAGCCAGCGAAGGTTCGCCTGGCGAATGATCCCTTCGCCTGGAGAATGCACGATAGTGGAAAGGGAGGCTTCGCCAGCAGGTTCGCCTGGCGAATGCTAGCGAAGGTTCGCTACGGGGCTTCGCCTGGCGAATGTCAGCGAACGTAGCAGAACCAGAATGTGAGTGTTGTGATATTTTGTCCTTGAGCTCTGGACTTGTGTGATTCCTTTGGCCTTAATGCCATGTATGAATGATGACTGTGGGAAATAACTTGTGTACTCGGTGATAGTACATGTTTCCCGTAATAATGACTGGGGGGCAATTAGTTGATGTATATGTGTGTAGTGATCAGTGGGATCGTGTATTCCCCGAGTGTTGAGATGTGTTTATATATGGTGTTAGAGTGTGAACTCGTTTAATATCTAATTTAATTAAAATGAATGATGGGTGTATCATGTATATGATTATGGTGCAGTGATCAGTAGGATCGTGTATTCCCCGAGTAGTGGGATGTGTTTGTATCTTGGTGATAGAATATGAGCTTGTTTACTAACTGATTGATTTATATGGTGTTGGTGCATGTTATATCTATGCATATATATGTGATGTATAATGATACGATCAGGTGGATCGTGTGCACTTAGTGTGCCTGAACATAATAGTTATGCATTGGTGTGTGCATATCATGGTGTCTTGGTGGGATGGATCATGTCTCGGATGGAGCGTAAGTGATCTGTCCGTACTCCTTTGTGGAGAATGGTGGGGTTGAATCATGTCTCGGATGGAGCGTAAGTGATTCACCCGTACTCCTTTGTGGAGAATGGTGGGGTTGAATCATGTCTCGGATGGAGCGTAAGTGATTCACCCGTACTCCGTTGTGGAGAATGGTGGGTTCGATTGAATGAACCAATGAGTCGGTACCGCATGCATGGTGTTGAGTTGCATATTTGCATTATGATATGTTATATTGTAAATTGAACAGTAGGTTCGTCATATGGAGTTGTTGGGGGTGAATATTGGTGTGTTGGTGTGCTTTACTACCTTATTTACATGTATTACATTACCATTATATTTTTGATCATGTTTTCTCACCCCTTTGTTGTTGTTGTGGTCTGTGCTTCTTCGGAAGTACAGATAATCCAGGTGTTTAGCTAGCTTGGATATTGGTGTGACCGTCGAGTCTAGGATGCTCTGATACGTAACACGGGATATGGGTGTTGTAATTGTTTTATGTCAAACATGTTGAAATCCTGTGACGTATCATGTTTTGATGTATTTTACTTTATGAAACAAATTCCGCTGTATTATTTTGAAAAGAATGAATAAAGTATTTTTATAAAATTTGGAGATGTGATATCCCACTTTTTGGTGAAAACTCTGATTATTATTATAATATTTATATTTTATTTAATACGGGAAGTGGGGTGTTACATGCGACGCATTCGCTCCTGTGTCATAGTCTTTAGTGCAACGTGAATCTCAAACAAACTAATTCATTTCACTAAAACTCACAAATAAAATTCAAACATTTTTATCCTTCAGGATTTATGTTTCAAACTCATTTTCAAAAAAGAGTATGTTATTTTTCCGTTCTATCGCAAACAGGCATCGTCCCTAACTGCTGGAATGAGAACTTAACATCACTCATAAAAAACACTTAACCAACCTGTGGTTTTCGTTTACCCGAACTACATTTGCTCTGATTTCTCATACCAGATGAGGATACGTAGGCACAAGACAGTGATTTCTTGGCGAGTAACCTTTCCCTCATCACCCATAGTCTTCCGAATTACGTTGACTCTGACTTTCCCATTGCACGAGGGAATACGGAGGCCTAGGGCGGCGATGTCCTATTGAGTCTCTTTCTCTTTTTTTTCTTCTTTTTTTTTTGTTTTTTGTTCTCGTTTCCGTTTAGCAATAGCTTATAGATAAACACACCCTTTGATTAGACAACAAGTGTGGATCCCGTTGAGTATAATGGACGTGAGGGGTGCTAATACCTCCCCCTTGCGTAACCGACTCCCGAACCCAAGATTTGGTTGCGATGACCTTGTCTTTTCCTTTCTTCAGGTTTTCTTTGATTGTTTCCTTTCCCTCTCTTTGGGATAAATAACGTTCAGTGGCGACTCTTCTGTTTTTCCGCCGGGTGTTTTTCGCAGCTACTGTTTCATCATTTTAAGGAGGAGTACGCACTAGTCTTGTTTCCTTGGACATACCTTTTCTGCCCGCGGTTTCACTATATATCTTCAACTTTATGAATTGTTTTATAATCAAGCTCTAGATGCCTTTGCCTCTTTGTGAATTATCAATGTGTGATGATCTTTTGAACTTTTATCCAATCTTATAAACTTTACCTTTGTATGAACTTATGGAGGAGACTTCTTGAATATAGGAAAAAATGATTTTGGGTATTAGGATTATAATTTGGACAAATGCTTCAATCAATGGATATATAAGTGGCCTTTAGATTTGAACTTAGGAAGGTGGATGTTGGATATGAATATGGAATGGGAATGCGGGTCAAAAAATAAGTTCCAAGTGCGGGCTTGCGAGATTGAGTTGGTACTTAAAGTTAAAAAAAAACACTTCAAAACAACATTGATCACAACTAACAAGAAAATCCAAACTCTTTCTCCTAAGATCAAAAGAACTTAAAATTATGATCCAACTCCATGAATTAGAATGAAGTCCGTCTTGACATTTGTTGCCTGCATAGCTAAAATATTTAAAAGATGACGATACCTGATACATGAAACATGCCCTTAGGATATATTTGAAAGTGAGGATGGTATGTGATGCAACTCATTACGAAACTCCAAACGATTTTCAAATGACCATGCTCAAAACCAAATGGACAGAAAACCCTAATCTTCCTTGGGGAAACCTCTGAGAATTCTTGAGAAAAATGGTCACTAGAAAACTTTAGAATCTTTTTGAATCAGAATCCAACGGTCATGTCTTAAAGTACTCGACTTAAAGAATGAATACTTGAAAATGATGCTCCTGCACAAGCTTGTTAGTCATAATAAACACGCACGCAAGGTCCTAAGACCTGAAGAGGTACGCAAGATGATGCACCAAGAGGTGGGATCTTGGGGTTTAAAAATTAGGGTGTGACAAATGGAACCAAGTTCTTCAGTGCTATGGTCATTGACTTTTACCGAGATTTGGGAGTGCAGACAAAGTTTGTATCCATTTTACATCCACAAGTCAATGGGCAAGCTAAATTGACAAACAAGGTAATTCTGAAGGGAATAAAAAAGAAGCTTGATGATGCCAAAGGCTTATTGGAGCCGAACTGCTCCACGAATTATTATAGTCATATCAAATTACCCCTCATTAAACTACTATGGAAACCCCATTCACCATGGTGCATAGATCAGACATTATGCGGTACGTTGAGATTGACATGCCCTCATGGTGACATTCTCAGTTTGTCCAAAAGGTAAACAAGGCAGGCTTAGAATGTGTTGTGTACTTGGTCAACAAATTGAGAGAGGTCGCCCATGTCATAGAATTTTCTGCCAATCACAGAGGCACTGAAAACAAAAATCTAAAGTCAAGCTGAAGGATATACGAGATGTCGTATTGGTCTTGAAGCAAGTAGTTATGTATGCAGAGCAGGAAAAAATGCAACCAAACTGGAAGGGACTGTATCATATATTTCAAAAGCTCCTTCACGGGGTGTATAAGTTGTAAGAATTAGATACATAACTCCTACCCAAAACCTGGAACATCCTCCATCTTAAATATTATTATAGTTAGATTATTGTAGTTTCTTGAGAGAAATAATTATGTACACGTGAACAATTTCTTGAATATTTATGACGTGCAGGAACATTTTATCAATATTTTGTATGCTAGACTTCATGGCGAAGATCCTTGCTATTTTTTTAGGTAATATTTCATATGTTTGACTTCGCGATGAAGATCCTTACCGCCTTTTAAGGTGATAATTTGTTTGTTGGACTTCATGACGAAGATTCTTGGTGCATCTTAAGGAAATAATTTGTATGTTATACTTTATGGCGAAGATCCTTGCCGCTTCTTAAGAATATATTATGTATGCTAGACTTCATGGAAAAGATCCTTGATGCCTCTTAAGGGGATATTTCATATGCTAGATTTCAAGGTGAAGATCCTTCTCGTTTGTTAAGGAAATATTTAATATATTAGACTTTTTTTTTATAAAGATCCTTTTTGCATCTTAAGGCAATATTTCATATACTGGACCTCATGGTGAAGATCATTGCCGCCTCTTAAGATGATATTTCGTATGCTGGACTTCGTGAGGAAGATCCTTGCTTCCTTCCACGGAAATATGAATGAAATATCTAACTACTCGCCCGATGGACTTAAATTTTCCTTGGGAGGGATCAAACACATAAGTCTCTCCTAAGAGGCGTGTATGTAGTCTAGCCTAAGAAACTTAGTCAAAATTCTTGTCTGAGGGCTTAATAGAAGTTTCACCAAATAGGTCCAACGCCTCGCTTGAGGGACTTATAGTTTCATTAGTCAGGCTTAATATAACTTCATACATGGGACTAAGAGTTTCCAAAGAACAAGCTATATAACTCCTTGCTTGAGGGACTTAGAGTTTTCTCGGGCAGGATCCAACACATGAATCTTGCCCAAGAGGCGTGGCTGAAGTCTATCCTAAGATACTTAGTTAAAAGTCTTATTTGAGAGCTTAATAGAAGTCCTTCTCAAGAGATCCAATGCCTAACCTGAGAGACTTATAGTCACATCAGTCATTGTTAATTTAACTTCACATGTGGGTCTAAGAGTTCCCAAGAATAAGTTATCTGACTCCTTGCCCGAGGGACTTAGAATCTCCTAGAGTGAGATCCAACACATGAATCTCTCCCAAGAGGTGCGTCTAAAATATAGCCTAAGAAACTTAGTTAAAAGTCTTATTTGAGGGATTGATAGAAGTCTCGCCCAAGAGGTTCAATGACTTGTATGATAGATATAATCTCATCAGCTAGACTTAATATAACTTTTCATGTTGGACTAAGAAGTTTTAATGAACAAGCTATCTAAATCCTCGCTTGTGGGACTTAAAGTTTACTTGGGCGGGATCCAACATATGAATCTCTTCCAATATGAACGACTAAAGTCTAGCGTAAGAGACTTAGTTAAAAGTCTTGTCTGAGGGATTGATAGAAGTCTTTCCCAAGAGGTCTGCCACCTCACCTAAGTGACTTATAGTCTCATCAGCCAGGCTTAATATAACTTTGACTGTGGGACTAAGAGTTCACATAGAACAAGCTAGCTAACCCCTCGCTTGAGGGGCTTAGAGTTTCCTCGGGCGGGATCCAACATACAAATATCACCCAAGAGGTGCGACTAAAGTCTAACCTAAGAGACTTAATCTAAAGTCAGACCTGAGGGCTTGATAGAAGTCCCGCCCAAGAGGGCTTGAGGGACTTGCAATCTCATCAGCCTGGCCTAATGTTATCTTGCATGAGAACCTAAATCTTAGTCAATCTAGTTCATCCCACACATATCACCAATAAAATTATAAAATCAGGGCCTCGGGATACTCCAATGCTATATGGTCTAAAAAACACTTTGCCCTTTATAAAAAACCTCATGCCTGAGGGATTTTGTAGTGTTATATTTGTAAAAGCCCTAACAAGGGTGGGAGCTTTACAACCCCCAAGAGAGGCGAACACCTTATGTCACCCTTTAGGAGGTACCGCCTTGCCCCAAGTACCTTCCACTTATCATTTTATAGGAAGCATGGGTAAGGACGTTCCTTGGTCAGAGAGAAGTCAGGGTCAACAGTTGATCCACATCTTCCATAGGAAATAGAGATTCAACGGTCCACAATTAACTGAGTGGGCAGTGATACTTTCTAAGAAAACTCTAAGCCTAAAGGCCTCTATAAATACTTCTCCCTTAACGGGAGAAAGAAGATCTCATAAGTTAGACAAAATACTCTAAGAGCTACGCTTACCTACAAAAGCTCGTACCTCACGTGAATAGGTACTCTAAACCACCGTAAATACTATAAAACCAACATAAAAGGCTTCTCACAGCTGTTAGGGAACCCTTATCATCTTGAAATGTTAAAAAAACTACTAAGGCCTCTGAGTATCCCTGATCCGCTGTCACGTATGAATCAAAAACGAGTATTTTTGAAAAAGTAGTAAAGGGAAGCGACACTCAGATGTCGTATCGCAAGGATTCTTGTATTATTTCAACCAACTAAATAAACGGTTTATGGGGTTTTAAGTTTCGATTTATAAATCATATGAATTATGTTTCTGTTTACCGAATTAAGCAAACGGTTAAGAATATGATGAGTTAACAAATTAAGCAAACAATAACACACAATTAAATTTAGGAACATGCATACAATCGAATTTAATTAATTCTATCATATGCACAAAATCGAATTAAGAAAACGATTACAATGGAATCAAGAAAATGACTTCATAGAAAAGAATTGAACAGAAATCAAATTAAATTGGTATTAGAATAACCTCAAAGCGATGGAACCCGTAAGCAGTAGGATTTGCCCGTGAGAATTAGTTCTATATTATAATCGTAAAAAGCAAAGTAAAATTGTGAAAAGAAGATTAAAACTACAGTAGCGTGGCTTCTAGGTATATGAAAGCATCAACAATTCCGGTTATAACCCAACTGGGTCAAAAATAATAAAAAACCCGGCCTAAAACTATTTATTACTAAAGGCAGAATTCAGGTCCTGACTTCAACGAATTTTTCGAGGTTACTACACTCCGAATCAGCTTCTTCCTACAATAAGAAAATTTTAGCTCTTTTTCTCAGCTTTCCAACTTATATTAGAACGCATAAATTTAATTCTCGTAGCTCCAGTTATGATCCGAACAGTGGACAGGTATCAAATAACCGTTAATGCTGAAAATAATTGCGAAAATAGATTAAAGGCAAACAAAGATTTAATTATAAAATCATATTAAAACAGTAAAATAAACAAAACAAACTAAGGAAATGCCTAAGTATAAACATAAGAGAACATGCATTAAAATGTACTGATCAAATTCCCCCACACTTGATCTTTTGCACTCCGAGTAAAATAGTATCAATACTCTTGAAAAATAATAGCATTCATATATTCTTTATAGGCTACAAACTCTTCTTTGATCAAGATAGCATCGATAGGTACTAATTTTGCACACTAAGGATATCGTAAGAACACAAATATGCAATTGTGTGGTCATAAACCTCCCTCCTATACAAACCAATCTGATTCATGTTATTATGCTTAAGCCTAACTTACTCATGCTCCTTTTTGCTCTCTTTCATTATAATACAATTACATTAAGCCCGTTATCTATCCACACACATGATAAATAAGCATGTTAGTGACTATGATCCATATCTTATTAACAATTCAAAATTAACCACTTTAGCAACAACAATATTTTTTTTAAGGTTTCACAAGCGTTAGCCTAAGTGACTCGGTGATGGCTACCTAACCTAAAAGGCAGATTCCTATTTAGATTCCTTATTAAGTACGAGATCATTCACTTATTTGCATCAGCTTAATTACTTAGTGTGTGATTTCTAGATGGTGCTGACTGCTAGAAAAACTACTTAAGAGCTATTAAAGGATGGGAACTCAAGGCTATGTCATAACAAGTATTTAAATCGGTTCCCATATTTGGGAGACTTAACGTGTTAAAACGGTACCGATCTTATGAATTTTTCTCAAGTCTCCATAATATAACCTCAAATTAATCTATAACATAAAAATTTCAAAAGGTGCATTGTGTTTCTAAGTAAATATTTTTTATTTTTTATTTACTTAAAGAAAACAGAACAAAACAAAGAAAAAAGAAAGAAAACAAAATAAAGAAATGGTTCCCTCCCCCAGACTTAAAACATACATTTTCCTAAATAAAAGAACATAAATATAAAATAAGAGTGAGAGAAAGGAAAGAATACATCCGAGTAGTCAAGGTGGATAGGTGATCACATAAGCAGCCTTTTCCAAAGAGAGATCTTCTGCAGACTCCTCTTCCAAAGTGGGGATGTCATAAAGTAACTTTGGGTAGCATCCATTGACTTTGAAATATTTATTAGTGTCTTCGCCTTTTATTTCAAGATCAAAAAAGAATCTTCGATAAATAAAAGTGTCGAATTGGCACGTGAATGTGATGTTCTTTTTCACAACATCAAATATTAAAGGATTAAGGGGTCGCCTCACTGCTTTTCTTCCATCTTCCATCGAGGTCTATCCAATTCCCTTCTTATGTTTCTTCAAAACCTGCAAAAGCTTATTTTCTTGATCAAAATTATGGTTATAAGAAATTATAACAGGTAGTTTTTCATTCCTCTCTAAATAGGCATATTTTAGATTGTCTGGAAGTGGTTTAAGCTCTAAGGAAGGAGATTGTTCAATGGAAGGCATGGTCGGGGCAGCTCGGATATCAAGAGCTTCAGCTGCATAAACGACATCATGAAAAAACATCACTCTTCAAGGTAACATTAATCTCAGCACAAATAGAACAAATGTTAGTGTCAGTACATAAATTGCAAGAGTAAGTATCATCATAATCTAATAAAGATGGAAAATCAGATAACAACTCAGGTAAGTAAGCATCACCCTGACTTCAACGAATTTTTCGAGTCTTCTACACTCTGAATCAACTTCTTCCTAATACATGAAAGTTGTAGCTCTTTGTCTCAGCTTTCCAACGCATATTAGAACGCATAAATTCAGTTTTTGTAGCTCCAGTTATGATCCGAACAGTGGGCAGGTATCAAATAACCGTTAATGTCGAAAACAAGTTGCAAAAATAGATTAAAGGCAAACAAAGACTTAATTATAAAATCATAATAAAACAGTAAAATAAACAAAACAAACTAAGGAAATTACTAAGTACAAACATAAGAGAACATGCATTAAAATGTACTGATCAACCCCCCACCTTCGTATGGATACCATACATACGTGTACTTTTTTACCAATACAATATCTTTTTACCACACTATTTACTATTATTTTTAGTAAATAAAATCACAAGCTTTAGTTCACTTAAATGAATAAACTCTAAAAAACCCTAAGGACGTATTATGCAAAAAGTGTTTAAGAAAGTGCATCCTTGCTTTATAACTTAGTCTTTGAATTTAGAACAACTGGATAGAAATTTCAAGAAGTAAAATGTAGAATTGCTTAAAAGATAAAATAAACGTCAAAAATCATAAAAAAAATCAAGAAAAATGCTTATATTAAAAGTGGGACATAAATTCATACATTTGTCACAAATTCTTTTATCTCTGTAACTTGGATGTTTGAATTCTTTGAGAACGACAATGAAAAATGGGAACGTTTGCTACAAATATCAAATTAACTTATACATGTACATCAATAACCGTCGACTATAGTGAACTCTCTAGAATTTGACACATATACCGTTATGTGGGATTTTTTCATTTGATTTGCTTCCACGTGTCTTTATTTCTTGAACTACTGTAAAACTGCTATTGTTTTTGAAAGTACCTATAACTACTTCAATCAAGAATTCCATCTGTCGAATCTTTGTAATTTTTGGTGTCGAAAACATGATTTACCTTCCTGTTCTTAGCCTATGTTTTTATCTCACATCTCCACTCCTATTGGACATACTGGGTTTAAAATCTAAGACTAACACACACCGATTTTTCCGTTTCCCCAAACTCGACCTCATCATTGTACACCCCATATTTGTTAACCAAAGCCTTATACCATAACCACCTCTTTTTTTTTTCACTTTCTAAGCCCATTTTCTAATAGCACTACATTGAATGCTTTTAACTTTATAATTCCCAATTCCCCTCATTCGATTGGTGTACAAACCTTGTCCCAAGTAACCCAAATTATTTTCCTCCCCTCCTTATACCCCCATAAAATTGTTTAAATATGGACTCTAAGTTTGAGATTATACCTATTAGAGCCTTGAAAGAGAGAAAATAAACCGAATTACATGCAAGACATATTTTAAAAGCACTACTCAACCTCCATATTAAAGATGTTTTATCTTCCATCATGATAATTTAGCCTTTACAATATGCACCACCTTACTCCAAGACTCTTTCCTCTTTGGATTTTCCTCAATCAGAATGTCGAGATAATTGAACGATATAGAGCATATTTTATAATTTAGAATCCTTGTTCCTCAATTACCTATTCTTGTGATACATTGACTCCCGTCAATTTGTTTTTCTAAAATTTTACTTTAAGCCCCGACGTCAACTCGAATAACACCAAATTTTCTTCTATGATTCTTATACTAGACCATTTCTTCTCACCTGATATTATAGTATCATCTGTGTATTGTAGGTGCAAAAACTGTTATTCTCCCTTTTGGAATCTAAACCATGAATGCAACCCATATCCTCTACTTTCTTCATCAAAGTACTAAAACCTTCTGCTGCAATCAACAAAAAAGATCGTGGATAAAAGACCTCTATCTTAAACTTTGACCCATTTTAAACTCATTTGTTGGGCTCCTAGCACTGACACTAAAGTTGACCTTAGACATTCCTTGATACATTTTATCCATTTATCATGGAATTTCATTATTCCCATCACCAAAACTAAAATATTCCAAGCGACTTAGTCATACTTCTTTTCAAAATCCACTTTAAATAATATTACTTCTTTCTTCTTTCTCTTTGCCTCGTCCACTATTGCATTATCTATCAATATCCCACCCATGATTTGTCTTCCAGCGATAAAAGCCTATTGATTTTTTTGAAATAATTGCACCCATCTCCTTTTTTAATATGTTTGTCAAAACCTTGGAGATAACTTTGTATATGCATCCTGTCAAGGATATTGGTATGTAATATGATAATTTTCCGAACTGTTTTTCTTTGGTATTAGAACCAAAAATGAATAATTTGCTCCTTTTAATATCCCACCATATGCATAGAATTCTTGTATAACCCTCATAAACTCCACCCTGATATCCTTCCAGAACTCTTTTATAAACTCAAAATTATCTTTGTCTGGACTTGAACTTTATTACATTCGCATTCCTATATTGCCTTTTAGACTTCCTCTTCTAAAAAATTTCTTACGATTTCTTCTCGAACCTCTTCACTCACTTTTTAAAAATCGATATTTGTTGGTATCGAACTTTCTCCTCTACTAGAAAAAGTATTCTGGAAATCACTGTGTAGCTCTCTTTTTATCTCTTCTGCCTCTATAAATTTTCTTCCATTCATTTCCAATGATACAATTTCATTTTCTTTCCATCACTTATTTTTATGCCCATGGTAATATTTAGTGTCTGCGTCTCTTTCTTTCAACCACATACTTCTTGATCTTTGCCATTGAATGCTACAATTGAGATTTAACATCTTATATAACGACATTGTTATTTCTCTCTTTCTAATCATTTTTTCTTCTATTAAATCCTCTATTTCCCCCTTAGTCTCGATGCAACTGAGTTCTTCCTTTATATCTTTGAGATTTCCTTCCATATTTTGAGTATGATACTTGTGCCATTCCTTTAAAATTTTCTTAATCAATCTGAATTTCTCCTTGAGAGTGAACATCCCCTATCCTTCCACCTTCGAGTTTTGCCAATGTTCTATTATAAATTCATGATATTTGTCTAAATCCTTCCAATAGTTTAACATATGAAATTGATTTGGTCCCCATTATTGCATATTTTCACAAAGAAATATGGGATAATGATCTAATAGTTCTTTGTCCACCGCCATTGCGTACTTGCTGGCCACATTCTGATCCACTCTTCATTGATAAGAAATTTGTCAAATCGACTCATTGCTACAACCCCTATTCTAGACCAAGTTAATTTTATTTCCTGTAAAGGTAAGTCGATCAAATCCAGTCCTGATATGAAATCATTAAATGCTTCCATCTCGTCTCTTCTATTATTTTCAAATGATTCTCTTCTCCCTTCTACGTTTCTGATTGCGTTAAATTCTCCCACTAAAAAACTCTTTCTCTCTCTGTTTATTTCAGCAATTCTCGTTGTTAACTCGACCCATAACTCCCACTTTCTTCTTCCATCACATGATGCATATAAATTTACTATGCCAATTTTTTCCTATCTCCCTCTAACTCTCCCTCCACCCATATTGCAAATGATAAAGTACGTGTTCTCAACTACGAATACTTTGTTGTCCCATATCGTCAAAATTTTTCCCGATCTCCCCACTGCAGGTTTGAACATAAAGTCAAAATCATTGGTACACCACAAGTTATAATAGATATTCATATCAATACTCTCTATCTTTGTTTCTTGAATGCACGCAATCAAAAATTTCTGCCTTTGATTAAAAACGTTTTTCTTGGTTGCTCCTTCCCATCCCCTAATATTATAGCTTATTAATTTGGTCGATAAATTATCAACAACTTCTCACTCTTTGAAATGACCACCTAAATTATGTTACTCTTTCTCCATCTGGAATCTCTACGATCAATTTCTGCAAAATCTCTCCCTTTTCTCCTTTATATATCATACCAAAATATTTTCCCAAATCATATACACTTTTAGCTACTTCTACGACTTTTCTATTTCCATGTAGTAAAACCCATATTTTTTTCTATATTGTTGCTAAAAAATTAAAGCCAGAGATAGATAATATATGTTTTGGAGATTTTTTTCACTGACTACATTTGCAATCCAATACCATTTTTTCCTTTTTTATTTGATCTTACCAGATCATAAAGGGATCAACGGCTAGCGACATGTCTTGAGCTCCTTAATTTGTCGATGTGGAGAAGAGGAGGGGGTGTACCTGCAAGGTACTCCGATGCTAAAGTTAGAAACAAAGTAAGAGAAAGGCAGGTACAGAAAGCTAGATTATGAATAAAATATCCGACCCTCTAGTGAAAGAGGGTATTTATAATATGCCCCCAACGCTGGGTCAACGGTTTGTTAGCTCTCATTTTCGACGTTAGTAGAATTTAGAATTATCTTAAGTCAGAATGTCGTTCAAAAAACATGTGAAGGCTTCGACACAACTATGAGGATATATGAGTCGAAAGAGGGTGGACAAAGTTTTTGGAAAAAATGCTAAGTGTTGGAGAAGCTCTCGACCAGGATCATGTTAAGGAAAACGCAAGGCAGTTACCATCAAAACTGAAGGGAATTCTTAGTGTCTAAGTTCAAATTGATAGTGGGTGAACGTGAGAGCAGATGAAGTTGTAAGAGATCGCCAAAAAGACATGTTTTGAAGCCATAACCGTCATCTAGTAGTTACTTTCTAGCATTATAAATAGTTGTAATTTTTATGTAATAAGGGTGTTCATTCATCTTGTACTAGTCACTCCAAAACACTCAAAGTACCCGCGTGTAGAGAAACGAGTTAGCGAGAATGTACGTGATACAACACCAACTCCTTTTCATTAATGCAATTTACTTGCCTTTACCAATTATGCGTGTTTACTCATTATGCACTTTAACCTTCAGTTTTTACGTTTAAACTGCCCTTCTTCTTTCCAAGTTTTTATGCAAACTTACTTTCATTTACTTTTCACGCAAATTTAAACATTCTGCACTTACTTAAAGCCTTTTATGTTAAAGTCATTTACCTTACAAGGATTTTATGGTCGAACGTGGAGTTCAGATTATAATCTTTTGCACCTTTATTTTCAAAGTTATTTGCAATTACTGCATTTACTTTTGAAGATTTCATAGTCGAACGCGGAGTTCAGATTATAATATTTTGCATATTTACATTATTGCCGGTATTTCAAAGTCATTTACTTTTTAAAGGTTTTTACATTATTGCCTTTATTTCGAAGTCATTTACTTTTTAAAAGCTTTTAAGTTATTGCTTTTAATCTTTGACGCATTACTTGCTTTCTTTTAGATTCCGCCTTTAATCTTCAAGTTACTTTTACTTTACAAAGATTTCATAGTCGAACTTGGAGTTCAACTTAGGGTCTTTTTGAATACTTAGCACATGTTCTAGGATTTAGTATGGTCGATACTGCAAGTTACTCAATTTTACCCTAAATCGATAGACTAGCGGTTGTTTACCAAAATTTACAGTAAATATATTGGCACACCTGGGGGGACCCAGTGCTAAGCATTTCAAAATTTACATTAATCTTTTGGGTGAATACTTCGTTGTATGTTATTAAGGAGTGGAAAGTTAGCCACAACACACAGAGAAGTACCAAAAAGAAGATACACTAAAAGAATGGCAACGAAAATACTTTCTATCCGGCTTATTTTCATCATCTTCTGCTATATAATTTTGGATAAAGCTATCGCCCATTATATCAAATACTTCTTTTATATTTTTAGGTGTGTTATAACTAGGTGATGTATATCCATAAATATAAGGTTGATCTTATCTACATAATTTAGATATTGATAGGCAAAAAGATCATATCCATATTGTTTTTTTAATTTAATTCCATTTTGGAATATTTGGATTCTTCCAATTTCTATTATTTATCTATTTCGATTATTAATAATTCATATTTATTATATGTATTTATCCCGATCCTTATTATTTTTATTTATTTTATATAATTTGAATTATGAAAACTACAAGTTGATCCTCAAGGAAGCATTTCAAATACTCAGTCAAGCATGGGGTCTCAGAACACTCCATATCCAGTTTCTTCGATGGGAGGACAGACGCCACCGCCAGTAGTTGTGTCTGAACAAATGCAGTCCATGGCCAGTCCAGGATCAACATGTGTACAAATGTACACTCAACCTATGTTGGAATACATAGGACCACAAAGTCCTAATTCACCAACACCTCCAGGAAGTTCAATATACAGGCATATTCCTCCTCCAGGTTTTTCACAACCATTATCAAGAAACCCATCTTATGGTATGCCTACGTAGATGATGCAGAATCTGTAGAATGCGCCACCCATATTTTCAAAGAATATGGTATCTTCGCCAGTACAAGGATCTGGATCAGGGGGTCGAAACAACCAAAGCATAGGTGTGGGTTACTCTATTCAAGTACCCAGTCTTACAAACACATCCATAAACTGTTTAAGGCAGGAAATGGACGAAAGTAACATGCAGATGATGCACATACTATCTCATACAATGGGAGAAGTTTTTCAACCTTTAATTCAGAATACTGCTCAAACTAATCAACAGTTGGCGACACAATTAGCCCGTATGGCTGATTTTATGGGAGTACCAGCGTTTGATCAAAGAGAAACTGTTATTGAAAATAGGCCACGATATCAGCAACAAAATGTACCTGAGGCGAACATAGAAGACTATGAAATGGGCGAATATTTCATAGTCGAACCACAAAGGAAGCAGGTACCAGTTCATATGGAGGAAGAGCCAGGATTAGTCATGGTGAACAGGAATCAGAATGCTGACCAAATACTTAGACAGGTTCGATATTAGGATGTAGCAGAAGAAAATAATATTGCAGCCATGGTCGAAAGAATAATGACCAGAAATGGTGCAAACTTTGGTTTCACGAGGCCAAATTATACTTCCCCCATAGTGGATTATATTCTTCAAGCTGAATTACCCCCTAGGACGAAGGTTCCAAAGTTCAGTAAGTTCGCGGGAGATACTACTAAATCAACCGTCAAACATGTGGCTAGATATATGATTGAAGCAGGAGTGATAGCAGGTGACGAAAGCCTTAGGATCAAGTACTTCCCAACTTCTGTCACCAAAAATGCTTTTACGTGGTTTACCATGTTGCCTCCTAATTCAGTTTACAATTGGGCCCAATTGGAACGTTTGTTTCACGAACAATTCTACATGGAACAAACTAAGATCAACTTGAAAGAATTGGCTAGTATCAAAGGAAAAGTCACTGAGTCAATTGATGATTACCTGAATAGGTTTCGACTTCTTAAAGTCAGATGTTTCACACAAGTACCAGAACATGAGTTGGTCGAGATGGCTACTGGGGGTCTTGATTATACCATTAGGAAGAAGTTGGACACCCAGTATCTCAGAGAATTGTGCAGCTAGCTAATAGAGTTCGACGGCTAGAAAGGCTAAGAGAAGATAAAGCTAGGATCAACAAGGGTAAAAAAGTAGCCTTTGTCGAATGTAACGAAGATGTAGAAAATCTCTATGATGAAACATCTTATTTCGACGAACATGAGGTTGATGTTGTTGAATTAAAGCAAGTTCCACCTTATGCTTGTAAACTCTTAGCTCCCTCGAATGGGAAAAATCCCCCTAGGTCTAACGAAAAATTTCCTAAGAAAACATATACTTTCGACGTTACTAAATGTGACGAAATATTTGATTTGTTGGTTAAGGACATGCAAATAATAGTGCCTGTTGGTGCTAAAGTACCTCCTTTAGAACAAAGAAAGAAAAGAGGCTTTTGTAAGTACCACAATTTCATGGGTCATAAAACTTCTCAATATTTTTTTCCAGGGTTCTGGTGCAAAATGTCATTTAAGAAGGAAGGCTGCAGTTTAGAGACAAGGGGAAGACTCAAATGAAGATTGACTCTGACGCATTACACACTGTAGAAGCTAACTATGCAGAGCCTGAAGAGGTTCAGATGGTCGAAACCATTCAAAAGGTTAACTCTCTAGTCAACATGGTGGAACTCACTGAGGACTTTGCCACCAAACTTGAGATGGCCAAGGTCATCGAAGGTTGTAACCCAATATCAAACCGTCTGGAAAAGAATGATGGTCGTAACCTGATGCTGGTGACCAAGAAGACTGCTGACGAATTTGTTCAGATTGAAAAAACTACTAAAAGATCAGACGTGGCAGGAGAAGAATTGGGAAGAAACGCTACTGAGGGCGTTAATATGGTCGAAATTGGCGAAGAATCTGATGCTAGTGCAGATAGTATCAACACCAACAAAGCTTTGGGCAGAAATGTTCCCAAGGTCGAAGTTATCAAGGAACTGGAGAACAACATGATATTGGTAGGAGAGACGATGGAAATGGATGGCTGTTTGCTAGAAAACTGGATATGCATGGCAGTAGAAAAGTACTTCAACACATCCCCTAACATTGAGAGGTTTAACGTTGAAGCGCTGGACGAAGCTGAAGATTTTAAAAATACTAAAGACCTTGAAGCTCACTTGTCCAAAATGAAGCTAGAAGATGAGGCTGATGTCAACATGGTCGAGATCACAGATCGAAAAGGTGAAAAGATAGGTGAAGCTGAAGGACAAGAGGAACATAACAAAGTGGTATACCCTAAGCAGGAGGAATCCATTTTCAACTTCCTACAATGTTGCCAAAAAAATGGATCAGGAGTAATGTTGTGCCCTAGGTGCAGCGCTATTTTTGATGAGAAGGCTGCTCACGATCTGGAGGGAATCAAGAAGACTAATGGAAACTGGGGGCAAAAAATGAACCAGGGCCCAAGAAATGTTAATCCCAGAAAACCTTCGGCTAGGATTAGAACTCCAGCCAAGTGTTTACTGTGAATTTTGATAAACAACCGTTGGTCTATCAATTCAAGATGCAATTGAATTAACTTGCAGGATCGACCATACTAGATCCTAGGACATGTGCTAAGTATGTAAGAAGGTCAAGAATGTAAAGTGCAATGATGTAAAGACTTTAAAAAGAAAATTCAAAAATAAAGGCTTTGAAAAGTAAAGTCGAAAGTAAATGGTTTTAAAAATAACAACTGTAATGTAAAGGCGAAGAGACTACCATCAATCTCCACGTTCGACTGTAATTCCTTTGAGAAATAAATGACTTTTGAAGATAAAAATTCAAGTAAGTAAATTGCTTGGGAAATAACTCTAATCAGAACTCCGCGTTCAACTAGGGGATCTTTGACAAGTAAATGTGCAATAGAATTGTAAAGAGCAGTTTAAATGTAAAACTGAAAGTTTAAAAGTGGCAAGGAAGTTATAAAGATAAATTGCATTGATAAGAAATGATTTGGTGTTGTATCACGTACATTCTCGTTAACTCGTTTCTCTACACGCGGGTACTTTGAGTTGTATGAACTAGTACAAAATGAATGAACACCCCTATTACATAAAATTTACACTTATTTATAGTGCTATAGAATAACTACTACATCGCGGTTGAGAATTCTTAACATGCTCTTTTGGCGCTTCTTGGCTATTCCAACCGCTCACACGTTCTCGTTTGCTTGATTTGAATTTTGAATATTTGGTAATTCCCTCCAATTTGGCGAAACCATCTTCGTGTTTTCCTTAGCATGGTCTTCGTCGAGCATTTTCCAACACTTAGCGTTTTTTGGCACCTTGGTCCATCTTCCTTCGACTTGAAGCTTTCCTTGATTGGGTCGAAACCCTTTCATATACCAAGTATTGATAATTTTGAGCTAAGATAGCTCCGGTCTCGACTACCGTCGAAAATTAGGAGCCAATAAATTGCCCCCAAAAATTGTCCTTTCGCCAGTCTTAGATAGGAAGGTCAGTTTTTTCCATCGTTTTTTACGCGTATCACTTTGCATGGCTCTGATTGAACTTCCATTATTTGTTTAGTAGCCTAACTGTTCAGTTCTTTTCCTTCCACGTTTATGACATCACGCCATTATGATAAATCCTTAAACGTCTTTTCAACCGTATTTATCATTACTTTGTCTTGAAAACATACATTTGTAGTATGACCATAACTGCCCACACACATCCTTTTTCTTCAAACCAACACGCGTCCCACCACTTGATCATTTTAACGGTGGATTTCGCCCCTTTGGGATTTTCAAATGTTTATAAATACCTCCTCTCACCATTTCGTGAAAATTCTTTACTTTCCAGAATTTTAAACGTCCTACATCTTTCTCCAGCTTTCTTCATCGCGTTCTTCAGAAAGAAACTCATTTCACTTGTAAACACCA
This sequence comes from Lathyrus sativus, assembly GCA_963859935.3. Taxonomy (NCBI): domain Eukaryota; kingdom Viridiplantae; phylum Streptophyta; class Magnoliopsida; order Fabales; family Fabaceae; genus Lathyrus; species Lathyrus sativus. The sequence goes on along the minus strand of CAWUDS030004439.1, from coordinate 4,821,505 downwards.
ACAATGGCTTCTTCCTAATCCGCTGCTTAGGAGAAGAAGACTAAGAAAGGACGCGTTACCCAAACCAAACAAACCATTCCCCATTTCATAAACTTAGCTGGTCCTCAATTGGTGGAGAATCGTCAATGTGTTCCGGAACCCACGTCCGAAACTGCCAAGAGCATCTATCACTCTCAGGTAATGATTCCTCTGATTGTTTCAGGTAAACCCTTACGCAATATCCAGTCCTTTAGCGCAAGTTGACATTTTTGACGCACGGCTAAGTGAATTTCTGCCATCTTACCGAAGAACTAGGCCATTAGGGCAAAAAAGGTTCCCTGCACCTTTTACCGATACTGTTGACACTACTTCATTGCCAAATTTCAACCTTGGCTACCTTGCTGATGGTACTCGTTTACTGAGAGCCGTTGGTCCCCTGAAGGATTTCGACCTCTGGATGGCCAAAGTAGAAAAAGTTAAAGCTGATCACTGGAAATCCGTGGGGATTTATGATTTTTTAATGTTGTCGAAGACTCCTTTTCCATACTGTTTAAATTTACTGATGGCCTCGCTGTATTTATGGGATAGTACTCATTATACGTTTCATTTACCATGTGGGATGGTTTCTTCTGCCCTTTTTGACATAGCCGCTATCACCGGCCTTCGTCCTAACGGTGTCTCTTATCTACCTGATGTTGATGCTGAAGACTATATCAACATCCACACCTCTAAACTCACCTACACTCATTTTGTCAACCATCACTTTAACCAAACCACTGAGAGTGTGTCTGACGAAGAGCATGTGGCGTTCCTCGCCATATGGCTGTCAAGATATGTATTATGTACCAAGTCTCTACAGGTAGCCAAGAAATACCTGCCTCTTGCCAATCAACTACACCATAACAAAGGTGTTTGCCTAAGTGAACTTATTCAGGCGACCCTTTATGAATCCTTGAGTGAAACAGCTTCTCGTCTGAAGCGCTAGAGGCCCGTGAATCTGTATCTTTGGCTGGTCCTCTGTGGTTGCTTCAACTATGGTTGAATGCTACCTTCGAGACTAGCTTTCCTAGGAACGAACAAGCTGTCAAAACGTCTGCCGAGATTGAGGGGAGGCACGTCGAATGGCCTCGTTTGGTCCAACTGACCCCAACTGATGATTGCATAACTATCAGAGAAGCATTTACTAGCTATATCTTGATGTTTGCCAAGTGCTCTGAGTTTACTCCTAGCATGGCACTTTTTTCCGTAAGGAAGTTTGGCCCGTCGTGGTTTAAAAGGCCATTTCCTACTCCTCAAGGACATGGTGGTGATGACTCTATTTTAATATGGGAAACCTTTTTTATTCCTAGATTCATTGTTAACAGGCTCGACGCAAGTAAAGGTTTAGCATCTTTGATTTTGTATCAGCCTAATCTTGTATCTTGTCAATTTGGGTGGATTCAGAGTTTTCCCAGATGCTTGTATGACAAGAAAGGTCAAGTGGTCCTCCATACTGCCAGTTCCTATGAAGACACCATTGCTGACGTCTTTGCTGAATATAGTCACAAGACGGGCATTCTCTCGCTCGTGTTTTTTGAACCTTCTATCTTATACGTTTCTTCTTTCCACCATTGGTGGTCAAAACATTATGCTGAACATTTCCTTGATTTCACTACTTTTTCTTCACTACTTGATCAAGCTTTCCTTGCTGTGGAGGACAAGTCAAAGAAAAGTAAGCTTACTCACATTCAAGAAATTCAAGCTTTCCAGAAGTACTTTGAAACTGTTTATCGACCAGATGATCTTAGTCAAACCATTCATGAGGCTGCTGTCACCTTAAAAAGGAAATTTTTTCAAAAATTGGATAACTTAAAAATTCCCCCTAATGGTTCTCGTGAGAAACGTTATGAGGTAGCTTTTAAAATTTTTCCTTCTAAATTCCCTCGCTTGCCTACTGCTGATTTTGGAGTGGCACTTGCCCCTCCATTTCCAGATTGGTTTATGTGTGCTGAGGACCTAAAAGTCCTTCAACAACAATCTCAACCAAAGGCTCGATGGGTGGTTCCGACTAAGTATACTTTAGACAGTTTCAAAGGACATCTTCATATAGGGATTCAAAATGTTCGGATCGAATCTGACATATATGAAGGTTTGATGCCCTTCGCTTATGATTGTGCCATTACTCTTTCACCATTTAATTGTCCATCATATATTGTTTTTCAGCTATACCTAAGAAGGCTCCACCTACAAGGGCTACCACTTCTCAAAGTGGCAAAGAAATTGAAGGCAAAACGCTATACATCATATCCTTTGCCTAATCTTTCTTTTATGTGATTCTTCTCTCACACTTGTATTGTTTCTTTTTGTTTTCTTAGACTGGGCGCAAACCTTCTACTCCTTCGAAGAAAGGCAAGAAAGATGCCCGCATTGTTGTTACTTCCGATGCTGATGAATCTTCTGATGAGATTCTGGTAAGAAAGAGAAAGAAACCTGTAAAGGCATCTGGACTTACTGGCCCACCTCCATCGAAGGTGGCCAAAATTCTTGGTTCGACATCCACTCCTGGTGTCGAAGGACAACCCCTTGTAGCCACTATGAAGCCAACTTCCAGTGATCATGGGGATGGTAATTCTAACTCTGGTGCTACTCCAGCTCATGTATGCACATTATCATTTGGTTATGTACACCTTTGTTGCTTACCTCCTTATCCTTATTCTTTCTACTTGTGTTTTCAGGCTAATACCATCACTACTAATCCACCTCCAATTTCTGATGCTTCTGCTACTTATTCCATCAATAGCCAAGGTGAGCCAACTTATCACCCTTCTTCTGACCTTGGCTCTGGCTTAAGTGAAGTGAACTAACCTATTGTTCCTTCTGTAGGAACAAAAACTCCTTTAGCACCAACCACTACACAACAGGCCCATACCGAAGATTGCAACTCTGGGGAAGATGATGCTTATAGTCCCTCACCTTATATTCAAACTGATCCTATGGTCACTGATGAAGTGACTATCGAACAAACCCCTGTCCCTTCAATCATACCAACCACTGACAACCCGTCTTCAATTATTCATGAAGAACTACAAGAAAACACACATCCTGAACATTCTCCTATCCCCAACAATCCCTCATCTACTGATGATAAAGAGGAAGCAATAAGAGTCACAGAGGAAGAGGCAGTCAACAAAGACGAAGACACAGGAGAATAAGGAGACTCTGAAGACACTGATGATGAAGAAGAGGAAGGAGAGATAGTGGACGAAGAGAACCAAACTAGTCCCAACACTCAACACACTTTGCCTGTAACGAAGAAGCTTCCACCTATCGTGACCCCTGAAGATCCTCTAATAGCCCTTAAGTGGTCGAACCCAAGGGAGTATGCTAAGAGGATTCTTGAGCAAAAATGTGTGTTGCACCCCAAAATTTGACCAACCAATTCTCGCAATTTGGCTTATGCTTCGACTCATTTTGCATTGCGCCTTTGCATACCGCATACATTGCATTTTTTCAGTCAGATTGGTTTTATCGGGATTACAGCCCTCCCCTGGCGTTTCAGGCATTTCATACCAGTTCGAATAAGTAGGATGTGTTTTGGGAATTTGTGCTCTTCCCGGTGTTTTCAGCTCTTGATGTTGTTTTTGAGAACATTTCGGTTCCCAGTTTTTACCGTTTATTTTGCTGTATTCGCGCATCTTTTTTCAAATCGATTTAATTGGCTTTATTTCATTTTTAGATTTTTCCCTTAATTTCTAAAATTTTAAAATAGATTTTAATTCTTTTTTTAGAATTTTAAATAGATTTTAATAATTTCTAGATTTAAATAGATGATTTCTAGAATTTTAATTGGTTGTTTTTCTAGAATAATCAATTTGTTTAGATATAATAGGGTTAGAATTTAATAGATTTTAAATCTTTCTTTAGATATTAATTTTGTTTTAGCATTTTATATACTTAATTCTTTCTAGATACTAATCAAATTTATTTAGATATGATAGGTAAAGTTTAATAGATTTAATCATTTTTTAGAATTTAGTAGGATTTAGAGTTAATTGGTATTTAATTTCTTTTTTAGAACTAATTCTTAGAGATTAATTGAACTTTAATCATTTTGTTTAGGTAATTGAGTCTTTAGTTCAATTTTAATGGAGAATTAATTTCAGTTTAATTAGCAGTTTTAATTACCCATTCTTAATTTTCGTTTTAGTCTTAATGGGGTCTATTAATCATTATCATCTTAATTGAGTATTAATCTAGTTCTAATCATCCTCAATCTAGTTAATTTCAATTTATTTTAATCACCATTAGTCATCTTAATTAACGTTTAATTGAGTTTACTTGCATTAACTGTCCGTCTTAATTAGTTTAATTTGCAATTAATTAGGTCTTCAATTGGGTCTGTTTCTTTGGGCAAGATGTCGTTTTCGTAGGCTCATAGTCCAACAACTCGCCACTTGGCAGTATAAGAACCTTCCACGCGTTTCTTTCTCTCAGCGCCAACACACCTTCTGCATGCACTCTCAACACGCCACCTCATCCCCAGCACTTCACCACACAGTGACACTTCATCACCACGCGTCCCTCCCCTCTCCATGCGTGTAGCCACATGTCTCATCCCTGTCCTCCACTCGTCTCCCATCGCCGGCCATGCAGCCGCCGCCGAGAGCACCGTAACCATCACCGGAGATCCAACGGTCGCAGGAAACTGCATTTCGTCACCGGAAAATCCTTCACCTTCCACGTTTGTTCATCAGAATCATCAGAAAATCATCAACAATATGTATCAATCTTCATCGTTCCCCCAGAAAATCCATGAGATCTTCATCATGTTCATCACCTCAGCAACTATTCTCCAGAACCTCTTTCATCACCAGAACGTTCATCATCATCCTTTTTCCAAATTTCCCCCAAATGCGTTCATCATGTTCTTGATCCATGTTCATAGGATCTTCAGCCGTTTCCAGAAATCCAACAAGTCCTCGCCAAGAATCTTCAGGAGTATTCATCAACCTTCAAGATCTCATTATCTATGTATGACTGTTTCTAGATCTAGACCTTCAAACAACTCGTCCGTTCAACTGTTTCCAGATCTCACCATCTTCGTTCGTCTAAACTTCGCAGATGTTCATCAGACTTTCTTCGAAGATCTTCAAACCAACCTTCCGTTGTTCATTAACGTTTTCAACGGACCTTCATGCGCGTTCTTCAAAATCTCCAAGAACCATACACTCCCAAGTTCCCAACGAACCTGCAAACATTAAGTCTTCAAAGATCTTCAACAATAGATCTCTGATTCTCGTCAAGACTGGGAGTTGAGAAGAGTTTTTGTTTTATTTTAATGTGGAGGATTTTGTTAGTTCATTTAGGTTGTAGGTTGCAGATTGAGATCGTGAGAGGTTTGGTAGAAAGAGAACAAAGACGAGACGGAGAAGGAGGTTGAGGATGAAGCACCGACGGCGGCAAGGTGGAAGAAGGGAGAAACTTAGGGTTTCTCTGAAAATGGAAGAAGGAAGGAGCGGAAAGGTCGTGGACCAGTTTGGGCTTCACCCACCTTGGGCCCAATTGTGTTTCTGGAATGCATACACCTGCAAAATCCACTACACCCCCCGTCCCCTTTTTTTGTTTGGCTGTTGGATTGTGGGCCCTGGGCCCATGCTTTTTTCTGACTTGCACTCCATTTTAGCTTGCACCCCCTACGCTGCTGTTTTCTTTGATGTTGTGGGCCTCCTAAGCCCAATGAGTTGCTGCATTGCGCCCCTTGATTCCTGCGCGCACCCCCCCATTGCCATTGTTTTTATTTTTTCTGACCATTGTATTGTGGGCTCAGGCCCAATGCTGTTTTTTCAGTCATAACCCTATTTTCAGGATGTACCCCCTTCCTTTTATTTTTTTATTTTTTCTTTTGTATTGGATGGTTGCTTGTAATAGTATTAGTTTTATTTTCTCTTATTTTTCTTCTTAGGAATTATAGTGTAGAATATTATTAGCATATTTTAATATAGATTTCATAGTATAGTATTTATATTCTTTTTTCTATTTTCTTTATAGAATATTATAGAATTTTTAGGTTATTTTCAATTATGCCATTTACATAGAATTTCCTATTTTCTTTAGATAGTTTTTCTTATAGAATGTTATAGCGTTTAGGATAGAATTTCCGTGCTATTTTCTGTATGCATTTCCTTTATATTTCTTTAGAATATTTTTTAGTAGAAATTAATTGCCGTATTTTTGGAGTAGCATATTATTTCCATTTGTATTGAATTTCTCTCCTCGTTTCTTTTCTCTCCCGATTTTATCTTCGATTTTATTTTTGGCCGACCGTGTGACATGATTCAATTGGAGAATGATTTTCGATATCATTTCTCTATCTTGTCTTTGACACGGATATCAATACGCTACCTCTTAGAGTTCAATTTCTCGTATAAGTCGAACCATGACGGTCTAAGCGTTACGTTGTTCCTGATTCTAGTGTCCTCATCAAGGATCCAGAGAGGAGAAGATTGGAATGAAGCTTGCGCGCATGTTAGGAGCCAACGAAGCCGCTTCGTTCAACATCATCTTTCTTATTCGAGTCTTCATGCAACTGTCGAGTGTTGTGAGCCGTGGCGTTAGATACGTGGAAATGACAATCGAGCAATCTCCCCTCGATCGTTTAGAGTGTTTAGTATATATCCCTTGGGTGATATACAACGCATTCGCTCCTACGTATTAGGTTCTTGCGTGTGTGTTCCGAGTTCCTTCCGTTTAGGCGTGTTAGGCCTGCTTCCTCTTTGTTCTCTCCCCCGCGCGATCACAACCCCTTTTCTCTCGCATTCAGGCGATTGAGACCCCTTCTCTTGCCCCTGTGCAATCGAGACTTGCTTTCCTGTCGCGCCGAACTACGTTTGCTCTGATCTCTCGTACCAGACGAGAGTACGTAGGCATAGGATGCGATATCCTAGCGAGCTCCCTTTTTCCCTTTCCCTCCGTTTGCTGTAGTTGGCTGAACTACAGCTGCTCTAATTTCTCGTATCAGACGAGAATATGTAGGCATAGGATGCGATATCCTAGCGAGCACACTAATAACTAATTTCTCTGTCCTCTCGCTGCCGTGCGACCAGGACTTTCCCGCTAACGACTAATGTTTCCCTTTCTCTTGCCCGAGCGCAATTAAGACTAGGACCGTAGTTCTAGAACCCGTAGGTCCCCGTACCTTTGAAACCCGATATACTACGTCCGTTCTACCGCAAACAAGTAACGCCTAAGTCTCCGTCGAGCGAGCAACATACACCTAACTGCTAGAATGTGTACGCTAGTATTGTCAATCCTTTCTCTCACCCCCGTGTGATCGAGAACACCCTGTCTAGCTGTAGTTAGCCCGAACTACGTAAGCTTTGATCTTTCACGCTGTGTGAAAGTACGTAGGCACGAGATGCGATATCTCGTCGAGCAAAATTCCCTCGTATTTTCCCGAACTACGTTGACTCTGACTTTCCCATTGCACGAGGGAATACGTAGGCATAGAGCGCGATGCTCTATCGAGTCAGTTTCTTCCCGTTTAGCTTTAGCAGCCGTAGATGGATTGTTTTTCACCCGTAGATAAACCAACAAGCATGGATCCCATCGAGTACGATGGACGTGAGGGGTGCTAATACCTTCCCCTTGCATAACCGACTCCCGAATCCAGACAATGGTTGCGATGAAATTATCTTATACCTTTGCGTCAAGTTTTTTCCGATCGTTTCCTTTCCCGTTCTGAGGGATAAATAACGAAAGGTGGCGACTCTTCTATTTTTCCGGCCTCGTTTTTCGCAGTAGCGACAGTTGGCGACTCTGCTGGGGACTGCGATAGTTTCCTGGGGATCCAACGTCCCTATGCGAGTCAATCGAGGGATCCAACGTCCCGACGAGAGTCAATCCTAGCGCTTGTTTGCTTGTCTATGGGTGTTTATTTTTGTGCGTTGTATGCTGTATATTACTGTATTTACATTTCCCGCACTATATATTATCTGTTGCTACTGTGCTGTTGTGGGAGGGGATTTGATGATGATAAGCCATACCCAGGCTCGAGTACATACCTAGCAACTAGAAAGCAGATTTGTGGTGAACCTGTATGTTAGGCATACACTAGTTCCACGAAATCTGCACTCAGACGAGATTCTTTGAGATGATTTCTATTTCCAGCCCTGTGGGCCGTCAAAAGGATTTCAGATCTAAGGATTGTCGACTCTGGGAAGCGATCATTTGGGATTCAGCTAAGTGAGGCCGCTTCAAGAGATGATGATGCCACACCTTCTGGGTATCGGATCATTGTTCTTAAAAGTCTGTGACGCTGATGACCGCATAGGATGCCGAACCTGTGTTAGTTTAGGTCCATACTCGTGAGTGGGAGGGTTTTTGCAGGAAACTTGACTTCCAGCTTACCCGGTATTTTGGTTTTCTCTCGTCAGAGCGAACTTATCCCGTCAGCAGCGCAACAGTATTCAGGATGTGATCCTGTGTTTGTTGCATTTTGAATTGCATTTCATGTGCATCTCATACTTGCATGTCCATCCTCGGCCGGAACAGAGAGCTTACCCGTCTTTTGTCCAACTCGCAGTTGACTTCCCGGCATTCGCATTGGACTTGAGTTAGTCTCTGGACAGGTTCATGAGCTTAGCAGAGCAGAATCAGTTTGTTACCAGGCCGAGTTTGAATTGTTGAAGAACCAGTTGAGTCAGGTCATAAAAGCCATAACAGCTATGACTAGAGGAGAGGGCAATGTTCAGAGGACTCTGGTGAATAATGTTGCCCAAGCCCAGCCTGTGCAGATTCCTGTTAGAGACAGAGATGCATCTTCTCTCCGTGACACAGACTATCAGCGTTTCACTTTCCTTGTTCCAGATCGTCAGAGGGTTGCTCCGAAGGTTAATGCTGAGAACCCGAGGGCTGTTGAGGATGAGAAAATATTTCAGCTGTTGGAAGATCAAATTGCTACCCTGATGAGTAAGAATACTCTTGACCTGAATGCTGCGAGCATGTGTCTGGTGCCAGGCCTTGTGATGCCTCCGAAATTCAAGATGCCCAATTTTGAGAAGTACAAAGGGGATAGCTTTCCGAAGCTACATTTGGTTATGTTCTGCAGAAGAATGACTTCACATGTTGCCAATGACAAGCTTATGATTCACTGTTTCCAAGATAGTTTGATCGGAGCATCTTTAGATTGGTACATGCAGCTGAAGAGTGATAGTATCAAATCATGGTCGGATTTAGCCAATGCCTTCGTGAAGCAGTATGAGTACAACCTGGATATGACTCCTAGTCGCGTGCATTTGCAAGAATTATCTCAGGCGGAGAACGAATCCTTTAGAGGGTATGTACAGAGATGGAGAGAATTGGCTGCTCGTGTTCAACCACCGCTTGTGGAGAGAGAAATGGTTGACCTCTTCTTGGGTACTCTGAAGGGCCGTTATTATGACATAATGTTTAGTTGGGAAACGACAAGCTTTGCAGACTTGATAAGAGTAGGAGAACGTGTTGAGAACGAAATCAAGAGCGGAAAGATTCAAGACATTTCTTATACTGCAGTTTATGAAGATGAATCAATTGTCAGTTCTCAAGAAGAATGGGAGAAAGGAAGTGATGTTGTCCCAGAATCTCCCGTACCTCAGATTTAGTATCCTGACACTTCGAGTGCTCAGAGCCAGCAACCTGTTGGGTCTGTATGTTCAGATTTCTGTTACCCGCCAGAATCAACAGTCGTATTATCGTCAGCCGCATCAGCACGCCCGACGAAGACCAAGGAAACCTGAAAGGCAGTTTACTCAGCTACCGGTGTCGTACAGTCAGTTGTTGCTGGATTTGGTCAAAAGTGGGTTGGTAGTGCCGAAAGAGACCGATTCAATGATCCTGCCTCACCCTCCCAGGTTTTGATGCCAATGCTCGCTGTGAGTACCATGTTGGGGCACAGGGGCATTCAACAAATGATTGTAAGGTGCTTCGAAGCCAGATTCAAGCCTTGCTGGATTCCAACCGGATATCTATCACGCCTCAGGGTGTCGACCTTCCTTCGTCCAGCCAAGTGAGTGTATCAGCTCATGTTATGGGAGAGTTCACTGAAAGCAGATGTTCAGAGGAGTATCAGGATGACTTCGACGAGCAATTCTGAAGATGGCTGGCTCAGCAGCAAATCAAGTTCGAAAAGCCCGGTTCCCAGAAGCTGGCAATCTGTGTTTTATCATGTCATTTCTTTGCATTTGTAGTTTCTTTTCTGTTAAAGCGCAAATTGCATTCATAAAACTTGTATTGTTTTCAATTGATATGGATAATGAAATGAATATGCATGTTTTGAATTAATCCAATCGTGTTCACTCATTGTTTTTACAGATACCCAACGCTTGGTTAAGCGGAATCTGGGGAAGATGACGAAGTTTAAAGACGCGCAAGCTTCCGATTGTATGCTTTTGAAAATAAAACCTGCTGATGATGTACAGGCATTGTTCCAAATCCCCAAACACTGGAGTTATAAGGAAGATAATCCCTTGTTAACCCCTTTGAGCCTAGTAGTAGGAGCTTCTTTTGGAACACGAAAAAACCCTCAATCTTAACCCGGGGCAGGGTAGGTGTTAGCTAATTTGACCGAGCGTCCAAACTGCAGAAAAGGAGTGTCCGTTCGAGGATCAATCACACCTCTAGAGGTCGTGCCTAAAAACCGCAGTGTTTAAGCATCGGGAGTGAAACAGTCACATTGTTCCCCAAAGAGTCAGACAACCAGTGTCACACGACTTGTTCAAAAAAAAAGGAGAGAAGCAAAGAGAATAAAAAGCCCGCTAAGTCCAAACTTGAAAATAAACGACTTAGGCAAAAATGAGGGCATTCCACTGGACTTAATAATCAAAAGAAGCTCAAAAGAGCCAGTCAGGCAAAAATTAGGGAAAGCGAAAAACCGAAAACTGAAAAAAAATGAAAGAAAAATCCTCAAACAAAATACAAGTCGTGTGACCCCAAGTGGCAAAGACGAAAAGTGAGTGGCTGTCACTCCGAAAACTCATGGTTTCTTGAAGTATCACTCCTATCCTTCAACCTCTGAGAAGTGACCGCTAAGGTCGAATTAGCTAAACGTAGGATTGGAGAACATCAAGGTGAACGGGTGGGTTAAAATAAACTTTGAGCCTTTATCCTTTCTTCAAAATCGTGAACCTGACCACGTTACAACCAGAAAAAGTCCTAATTGAAGCAGGGTTTGTTTCGAAGGCATACATCGGTAAAGATCGCGTCGAAGCTGACTCCTAAAAGGGTTCTTCTTACCATGTTGGTGCTGATGTTGATATTCTGATAAATGATTTGTTTATTATATTCCATAAACTATTTTTCCTTTTCCAGTGAACAGATTGGATGTCAAAACTGTCATATGCATTGCATTAATATATAGTTTATGCAGAACAACTTGTTTTACTTGTGAGTAAGCGCTTGACAACAGAAAGTTTCCTACAGTGGAAAGTCTAATCAGGATAGAATGCAGAACGCCCGAATACTTCGTAAACCGGGGCAAGCTATATCAAGTAATCTCTAGTGGTGTCAGCCATCCAAAGTCATTTATTCTGAAGCAGTCAGGTCGAAATTTGATGAATCTCTCGAGGACAACCAGTGTATTTCCCCACCGATCAGCTAATCAAGGGCAAAGTCGTCGCAGACAAGGGCAGGCCACTCAAAGAAGCACAGAAGTTGTTTCTGGCCCGAGGGGCATTTGATCCGAAGCATCTCTCCGAGGTTCAGAGTGTTGGGGCAGATCATGTCAGACAATCAGGGTACATATTTTCAGATTTCCATTCGAGGAATATCCCCACAGAGATCCCACAGACTGGGGCATATCAGAAGCGAAGGAATTGTTCCTCTCCGTGTCATCAGAGCTACCCAGGGTTGCTCAAGCAGGTTTTGGCCTATCTTCGAGTGTGAGACGAATGTCGGGAAGTTGTGCTATTATCCCTTGACCCTTCAACCAGAAACCGTGGATTCAGCCGGGATGTTTTCCAGCGTCAGTCGTACCTGACCCACCACGGATAGCCTAAAGCCCAATTCATATTGGCAATCGTCAGGAAGCCCAATCCTTATTGGCGCGCCATTCCTAAAGCCCAATCCATATTGGAAATCACCGTGAGGCCCAATCCGTGTTGGCGCATCATCTCAAAATCCAATCTTCATTGGTACGCAGGAAGACTCTGTCTGTTTTCCCCAGCAAAAGTCCAATTTTCATTGGCACGGGTAAGCTATCACTAGGGAAGTACAATCAGGCTTAGCATTCGGTTATTCCCCAGCGGAGTCGGTTCACCTTTCCAGCATTTATTTTGCTAGAATAATTCTGTGATACCCGGTTATCCCCAGCGGAGTTGGCTTTGTCTTCAGCATTTATTTTGCTGAAGCGGTTCCGTATTCAGTTTCTCCAGCAGTGGAGTTGGCTTCACCTTTCTAGCATTTATTTTGCTGGAATGGTCCTTCTGTGTACAGCTTTTCTCCAGTAGCCTGAGCCTGCATTTGCATCTTGCATATATCATCATATTTGCATCATATTTGCATTTCATCGTCAAATGCGTAGCATTCCATATTATATGGAGTATTTACGCCATAGAAAAATTCAAACATACGCACACGCATACGAAGCATAAGCCAGTTTTCTACCAGCCTTCTGTGGTCGCGTGAAGCACTCTGCAATCAGTTCAGGGGCATTTATCCAGCAGCTTTGTTCAGACAGCTCTTTGGGTTATTTGATTTTCAGATCATATGATGGTTATGCTTTGTCCATCAATCATCTAATTACGATAGACTTTTCTTTCCGTCAATCCCTATTGACGACGTGTACCTCCGAGCAGGTTTTTTTGCCCGTCAGTTCCAATTGAAAATGTGTTTTTCCATGCAGGAGATTGGAATTCTTGTTCAGGATGGTCTCCGAATATTCAGATTTTTTGGCATGAGATATATGATGATGACGTTCGTCCTATCATGTGTGTTTTTATCAGAGTTACTGGGTTAAGTTTCCCTTCTTCCCCAGCGAAGTTTTCCTCAGATTGCTGTTACATCAACGATCTCATGGATTAAACCTTCAGGTTTTTACCCGTGTTGACGGAGTTGTTACCCGTGTTGGCGGAGGTTGTTAACTGTGTTGACGGAGTTGTTACCTGTGTTGATAGAGTTATCACCCGTGTTGATGGAGTTGGTCCCTTGGAGTTGTTCGTTCAAGTCTTCGGATGCTAGATTCACACTTTTATTTAGTGCTTCGCCTGTTTCCTCGGAAAAAGATGTCAAGGTCGCGCTTTACGTAGCGCCAATATCTGTTTCAAAACAAAAATTTCCCCAGTGGAGTTTTCCCTCAGGGTTGTTGTAACGTCAGCATTTTAAAAGAGAAAAATTTCAGAGATTAGACATCTGAAGTCATTACGCGTCGTCAAGGTTAATGACTAGCAGTTGACATCAGAGTTTCCCCGGCAGAGCTCTCCCTCAAGTTTGCTGTTATGGCTTCATAATTAGACTTTGAAGTTTGTTATATCAACATTATACGACTTCATAATTAGGCTTTGAAGTTGTTACCACCATGACATGGCTTCATGATTTGACTTTGGAGTTATTGTCAGTTCTGAAAGGTTTCATAATTTGACTTTGAAGTTGCTTTCAGCGTTCAGAGACTTCATAATTAGGCTTTGAAGTTGTTACCACCATGGCATGGCTTCATGATTTGACTTTGGAGTTATTGTCAGTTCTGAAAGGTTTCATAATTTGACTTTGAAGTTGCTTTCAGCGTTCAAAGACTTCATAATTAGACTTTGAAGTTGTTACCATCATTACATGGCTTCATATTTTGACTTTGGAGTTATTGTCAGTTCTGAAAGGATTCATAATTTGACTTTGAAGTTGCTTTCAGCATTCAACGGCTTCATGATTTGACCTTGAAGTTGTTGCTAGCATTTTTTAAATGGAGATTTCAGCGATTAGACGGTTGAAATTGTTACTTGTTGTCACGGCTTCATAATTAGGCTTTGAAGTTATTAGTAGCAGTGGACAGCTTCATAATTTGACCTTGGGGTTCGTCAGTGTTAGACGGCTTCATAAGTATACCTTGAAGTTGTTGTCAGAAATTCCTCGGAAAAGTTCTGCGGCTTCATAATTTGACTTTGGTTCGGCAGAATTTTCCTCGAGTGGGTGTTACGTCAGCGTTACACGAATTTATAAATAGACTTTGGAGTCGTCATTATCAAGCCCCCAGTAGGGATTTTCTCCGTCTATCTTTAGACGTCGTGAGTTTGGGTATGGAATTCTCTCAGTCTATATTTAGACGTTGTGAGTTTGGGTATGTTTTCCTCTCCGTCTATCTTTGGACGATGCGAGGTTTCAAGGCGATCTTTCAGATATGGTTTCCTTTCTGTTTATTGGATGAGATGACATTTCAAGAAGTGTTTTCCTGACCGTTGATTCTTATCGACGTTGAAGCTCTTTTAAGAATGTTCGGTTTTCCTAGTTGTTGATTCTTATTGATGACATGGCTATTTGAAGGTGGTTTTCTTCCTGTCAATCCTTATTGATGATGTGGCCCCTTTGAAAATATTGTTCTTTCCATCAAATCCTGTAGACGAAAGGATTCTGAAATTTGATGGGTGGCGTTGAAGTTTATATGGTTTTCTTTCCGCTAGTTCTCACTGACGATGTGGTACTTCGGACAAGGTTTTCCTCTCGTCTATCATTAGACGATGCGAGATTTGAATATGATTTTCCTCTCGTCTATCATTAGACGATGCGAGATTTGATTGATTTTCCTCTCGTCTATCATTAGACGATGCGGGATTCAGATATGTTCCTCTCGTCCATCATTAGACGATGCGAGATTCAGATTGTTTTTCTTCCTGTCTACCATTAGACAGTGTGAGCCTTCGGGATGGTGCCTTTCCGTCTATCATTAGGCGATGCGAGTATGGATTTTGTTCTCCTTCGGGATGGTGTCTTTCCGTCTTCCTTTAGACGATGTGAGTATTTCTCTTCCTGTCTATCATTAGACGAAGTGAGAGGATCAAGTGCATGTTGATCCAACCTTCAGGTTTGTTATCTGTGGCGTCACACAGGTAACTGGTGCTAAAGTCAGTTTCTTTGTCAGATGATTGATCGGTTTGTTGTCGTGACAACTGGGTTCAATTTTCTGGATATTTGTTCTCCAAGTAGTTTGTGCAGTCTATTTCTGCAGGTTGGCAAATTTCTGGGTTTCTTTTGTATTCAACCGTCTTCTACCTTTGAATGTTTAAAGCCGTTCGATTCTCAACCCTTCAGGTCCAAGCCGTTTGAATAGGGGCAGCTATTGCACCCCAAAATTTGACCAACCAATTCTCGCAATTTGGCTTATGCTTCGACTCATTTGCATTGCGCCTTTGCATACCGCATACATTGACTTTTTTCAGTCAGATTGATTTTATCGAGATTACAGCCCTCCCCTGGCGTTTTAGGCATTTCATACCAGTTCGAATAAGCAGGATGTGTTTTGGGAATTTGTGCTCTTCCCGGTGTTTTCAGCTCTTGCTGTTGTTTTTG
>CAWUDS030004439.1:4737871-4805522 GCA_963859935.3 Lathyrus sativus | reverse complement strand
CGTCTAAACTTCGCAGATGTTCATCAGACTTTCTTCGAAGATCTTCAAACCAACCTTCCGTTGTTCATTAACGTTTTCAACGGACCTTCATGTGCGTTCTTCAAAATCTCCAAGAACCATACACTCCCAAATTCCCAACGAACCTACAAACATTAAGTCTTCAAGATCTTCAACAATAGATCTCTGATTCTCGTCAAGACTGGGAGTTGAGAAGAGTTTTTGTTTTATTTTAATGTGAAGGATTTTGTTAGTTCATTTAGGTTTGTAGGTTGCAGATTGAGATCGTGAGAGGTTTGGTGGAAAGAGAACGGAGACGAGACGGAGAAAGAGGTTGAGGATGAAGCACCGACGGTGGCAAGTGTCGCTACTGCGAAAATCGGCGCCGGCTGAACAGAAGAGTCGCCACCGCGCGTTATTTATCCCACGGGAGGGAAAGGAAACGCTCAGAGTAAACCTCGCACAACACGGGAAAGGTATGGTCGTCGCAACTAAAACCTGGATTCGGGAGTCGGTTACGCAAGGGGAAGGTATTAGCACCCCTCACGTCCGTCGTACTCGACGGGATCCACGCTTTTTTTCGGGTATGGATTGTTATTCTATCTACTCTATAGGTCAGGGGTTTAAAGAAAAGAAAATGACTCGGGAAAGTATCTCACTTTATGCCTACGTATTCTCGTCTGGAACGAGAAATCAGAGTCAACGTAGTTCGCCTACCTACGGGAAAGGAGGGGAAGGTTGCTCGCTAGGATATCGCATCCTATGCCTACGTACTTCCACACTGCATGGAAGATCAGAGCAAACGTAGTTCGGGCCACGTACGACACAAGTCTGTCTTGGTTGATTTTATTCCTTCTGAAAAAGGTTTTTTCTGATTAGCAGTCCAAGCGGACAAAAATGACGTCTTGATGAGTTCACACTCTTTTACGGAAGAAGTGTCTTTTATTGTGTTTGAAATTTTATTGTATTTTCTGTTTGTTTTGAGGAAGAAGAGACGGAACCCTAACCTACGGTTACGAAGGGAATCAACTAACCTAGTGTTATCATGCATGGGTTAAGACCTAGAGTCTATCATGCTCCTCTCTTGCGCAGAGAGAAACAGAGATCCTAAGGGAATAGACGGAAACAGAAATAAAAGCAGATATATACAGTAAAGCGGTAAAATGCATGGATGCAACAATACAAGCGAGGCAAGGGAGTCCCACTCAACCTCGAACCTAGAAAACAATAGGCAAAAGTGAACAGGATTCACTTTCAACCCAACAGGGTAAACAACAAACAATACAGTCCAGAAAACCAATTAATACATCAGAAATGAAATACAGCAAAAATAAACAGCCACAACAGCTCTGCATCAACACCTATCTTCAAGCTTCAGCAAGCATCAATCTCCATCTCCACAGCTTTCCAGCAAGGTCTTGATCATCAATCTTCCATCTGCAATGGCTTTTCTTCAAGTCCTAACCTCCAGGATGAGGGATCAATCACAAGAGTGAATTGGGTGTTAAGCACTTAGTTGACCACCAAGGGTGGCAAACCAACTGCTACTAACACATAAGATATTTTCTCTCAAGAGTTCTATCCCCTTAGACAGTAGCACCAAGCCTTCCAAAGGAAGGGGGTGAGTGTCTTAGGGAGACTCTGCATCACAGAGAAGAATGGGGGCAGTCAAGGCCTTCCGTGTTTGAAAATCAAGCTTTCTAATCTAGAGCTCTGCCTAGTTCCTAAACCCTAATCTCCTCAACAGCTGCTAGCAAGAATCTCCTCTTCAACTCTGGAAGTTGGTTTTCAAGCTCTGGATCTCCAATGGCTTCATCATCACAAGTCTTCAGCTCTCCCAATCCCCAAGCAATCCCAATACCCATACAGACAGACAATAATCCCCAGAGGGCACACCACACCAATAAATCCAATACAGACAGTAATATACTAATAGCAGTAGGGGAATCCTAGTGATTTCTAAGGGATCTAATAACTACCCATAGTCCCTATAGTCCCATATCTAAAATATTCAATCTCTAAGTCCTAAGGGAAATGATTCAATTCTCCTAAGTCATCACTTAAACCCTAATTTTATTCATGTTGTTCTCACCTAAACTAATCACCTAAAATTAAGTCCTAAAAATGGGAACTAAATCGTATACACAAGATAAAGGTCCAAACTAATCAACCTAAAAAGAATGGGTTAAAAATGTTAAAGCAACTATTAGAACAAAAATTAACAAAATCATGCATCAAATTAAACTACTTAAAATGCTATTTAAAAGAAAAAATATGCAAAAAATACAAAAATAAAATGAAATATTAATTTTTTTATGGGATAATTTTCTTGACAGAAATATGAATAATATGCAAAAAGAACCAATTAAAATCGTGCATTTTTCTATTTTTTATGAATTTTCAAAGAATTAAGAAAAATGGAAGAAATAAAATGAATTGAAATTGGATGAGGGTGCAGAAAGTAGGAAATTCAGTTAAAGCAATGAACTGGGCCAGGCAGTTGGGGGCGTGAAAAGCAATTGGCACTAGGCCCAGCACACTTCAGAAAACAAACAAAAAATAAAAAAGTAAAAACGGTGCAAATAGCAAGCTTTTCAGTTAAAAACGCATTGGGCCTGGCAATTGGGGGTGGCGTTAGCAAGCAATATTGAGCCCAGTCAGAAAAAATAAGTGAAACGACGCGTTTAGTGCACAGTCTCTCCCTCCAAATTTCTTTTTAAATCGTGGCCCTTGGATTAGCATCAGAGTCAAGTCAAAACCCTCCATCGTGTGGCCATGGTTCATCGTCTACCTTGAAACCCTAGGGTTTCAGAAAACCTCATCACCATGCACGCACCTTCCAGTTCTCTGTTCTCCCTCCATTCACCATGAAATCGCTCGATATGAAAAGCAAACTTGGTCTATTCCTTCCCCTCTACACAGCCCTAGCAATAGCTCATTCTAAAACTCAGCCAAACTCCAAACCCGATGAATGCAATATTCGGATTCCACCATTTTCACCTGTGGTCAAATCTTCCAATCCTTGCCAATCTTTACCCTAGCCTAATCTACATTTCATGCTGAACAAATTAAGCTACAAACCTAAGATTCTCGTGCCATATTCTTGATGTTACAAGCTCTAACAGTTTATGCACTCCATGGCCAATCCTCATGAAACCTCTCTAAACTCACCAAAATCAGTCATCTAACTATGCTTAACCGTTCTAACCTAACAACTATCTATGATTCTAGCTAATTCAGCCAATTCGAAGAGAAACTAACCTGGTGCAAAATGGTGAAAACAGCTATGGAACTCCTTGATCCAATGCTTGAAATGATTGAAAACTGATCAGTGAACTTGCTCTTGAGTTCTGTATGCAACAAATCGTGCTCCAATGCTTTGAATCTCACAATTCCAAAATTCTTGCTTCTTGGATGATCAACTTGAACAGCATGAATCCTCCTCAATTCTACCAAATGATTGTGTGAATTCTGATCTAGGGATGATGATGATGAATACCAGATCAAGAATGGGGAAAATTGATGAGAATTTGGAAGAGTTTGAATTGATTTTGCAAGTGGGAGAAAATGTATGAAACTTGTGTTTATGAGTAAAATGAGATCACCAACCATGGCATGGAGTTACTCATATCAATATATAGGTGAGGTTAGAAACTCCTAGAAGCTTGGAGAAGCTTCCCATGTATGATTTCCCTTGGATTTGGTTTATGTATCTTCCATTACAAGTAACCATGAATAACTCCCAAAATGTGAACCAAGCTCAAAATTCTACTTTAGCCAATGTTCTCAAAATGATCTTTCCATTCAAAATGACCTATAATTTGGCCCCATTTGGCCAAAATATGAAAAATCTCATTTTTAAGTCCATTTTTATTCATTAAATCCAACAATTTTGAAACCTTGTGCTATGAATCTTTCCAATCTCTCATGGTCACTTTTCTAGACTCAAAGTGTCATTTGGAACAAGTTTGATGTTGTAAAGTTTTCCATTTGAAGCTTCCTTGTATGAGGTTTGGGCATAGGCTAAGAATGACCTGTAATCACTAGATGACCAAAATACCCTTTGCTTGCTAAGACCATAAGTAGAGTTCCACAAATCATATGAAGGCATACTATACCATTATAGAAAGCTAAGACAATGAGGAACAACTCTTATGTTTACCAGAAATTCATTTGAAATATCCTTGAGGGGTAAAAATTTCTTGGAAGTCAAGTCACTTTCACAGACAAAATTTCAGATACCTCAGATGACCTGTAACTTGCAAGGACCATAACTTGAGTTCTATAAATCTCCTTGATGTCTTCCACCACTCAAATTAAAGGTATTGATCTCCTCTACAAGTTTCATGTTGGCCAAGGATTCATTTGAAGCTTGAATTTTGACTTATCTTGCTTGGAAATTTGACCTAAATTAGGGGATTTTACACAGAAACCCTAATTTAGAAACTCCTCTTCTCCTTGATTTCTCTTGAATACTTATTGGCATACCACCATATCCTCTTCTACATGTCAAATGATGAACCCCACACCTTTCCAATAGCCCTTAATGCCTTTCAATCACTCAATTGACCTAGAATTGACCCAGGGTTGACCCCAGATGAAACCCTAGTTGACTATCTTCAACTGCAATTCTTGTGACTACACCAATGACTTGTCTCCTTCTCCAAATGACTTTCTAAGTCTCCCATGATGCCCACATACTCTCCATGCTCAATTCACAGCCCACAACTTACTTTGTTGATCCTCAGATACCCTCAGTTAGGAGATAGACTCAATGCTTGATCCACTGACTTCTCCAACTTTCAAATTCTTTTCTGATGACTTGAATGAGATTGAATCAGGATAATAACCTCTTGATAGGCCTCTAGAGATGAGAATAATGATTGGTCCCTGTTGGATGATTTACTATGCTATGCTATGCAGATGATTAGACTATGTACATGCCTCTATATGCAAATGCTAATGATATTGAAACATAAACCAAGTGAATAAGGTTGGGCAAATTTTAGGGTGCAACAGCAAGGTGGAAGAAGGGAGAAACTTAGGGTTTCTCTGAAAATGGAAGAAGGAAGGAGCGGAAAGGTCGTGGACCAGTTTGGGCTTCACCCACCTTGGGCCTAATTGTGTTTCTGGAATGCATACACCTGCGAAATCCGCTACACCCCGTCCCCTTTTTTTGTTTGGCTATTGGATTGTGGGCTTTGGGCCCATGCTTTTTTTCTGACTTGCACTCCCATTTTAGCTTGCACCCCCATACGCTGCTGTTTTCTTTGATGTTGTGGGCCTCCTAAGCCCAACGAGTTGCTGCATTGCGCCCCTTGATTCCTGCGCGCACCCCCCCATTGCCATTGTTTTTATTTTTTCTGACCATTGTATTGTGGGCTCAGGCCCAATGCTGTTTTTTCAGTCATAACCCTGTTTTCAGGATGTACCCCCTTCCTTTTATTTTTTTATTTTTTCTTTTGTATTGGATGGTTGCTTGTAATAGTATTAGTTTTATTTTCTCTATTTTTTCTTCTTAGGAATTATAGTGTAGAATATTATTAGCATATTTTAATATAGATTTCATAGTATAGAATTTATATTCTTTTTTCTATTTTCTTTATAGAATATTATAGAATTTTTAGGTTATTTTCTATTATGCCATTTACATAGAATTTCCTATTTTCTTTAGATAGTTTTTCTTATAGAATGTTATAGCGTTTTAGGATAGAATTTCCGTGCTATTTTCTGTATGCATTTCCTTTATATTTCTTTAGAATATTTTCTAGTAGAAATTAATTGTCGTATTTTAGGAGTAGCATATTATTTCCATTTGTATTGGATTTCTCTCCTCGTTTCTTTTCTCTCCCGATTTTATCTTTGATTTTATTTTTGGCCGGCCCTGTGACATGATTCAATTGGAGAATGATTTTCGGTATCATTTCTCTATCTTGTCTTTGACACGGATATCAATACGCTACCTCTTAGAGTTCGATTTCTCGTATAAGTCGAACCATGACGGTCTAAGCGTTAGATTGTTCCTAACTCAAGCGTCCTCATCAAGGATCCATAGAGGAGAAGATTGGAATGAAGCTTGCGAGCATGTTAGGAGCCAATGGAGCCGCTTCGTTCAACATCATCTTTCTTATTCGAGTCTTCGTGCAACCGTCGAGTGTTGTGAGCCGTGGTGTTAGATACGTGGGAAATGACAATCGAGCGGTTCCCCTTTCGATTCTTTAGAGTGTTTAGTATATATCCCTTGGGTGATATACAACACACTCGCTCCTACGTATTAGGTTCTTGCGTGTGTGTCCCGAGTTCCTTCCCGTTTAGGTGTGTTAGGCCTTCTTCCTCTTTGTTCTCACCCCCGCGCGATCAAAACCCCTTTTCTCTCGCATTCAGGTGATTGAGACCCCTTGTCTTGCCCCTGTGCAATCGAGACTTGCTTTCCTGTAGCGCCGAACTACGTTTGCTATGATCTCTCGTACCAGACGAGAGTACGTAGGCATAGGATGCGATATCCTAGCGAGCTCCCTTTTTCCCTTTTCCCCGTTTGCTGTAGTTGGCTGAACTACAGCTGCTCTGATTTCTCGTATCAGACGAGAATATGTAGGCATAGGATGCGATATCCTAGCGAGCACACTAATAACTAATTTCTCTGTCCTCTCGCTGCCGTGCGACCAGGACTTTCCTGCTAATGACTAATGTTTCCCTTTCTCTTGCCCGAGCGCAATTGAGACTAGACCGTAGTTCTAGAACCCGTAGGTCCCCGTACCTTTGAAACCCGACATACTACGTCCGTTCTACCGCAAACAGGTAACGCCTAAGTCTCCGTAGAGCGAGCAACATACACCTAACTGCTAGAATGCGTACGCTAGTATCGTCAATCCTTTCTCTCACCCTGTGTGATCGAGAACACCCTGTCTAGCCGTAGTTAGCCCGAACTACATAAGCTCTGATCTTTCACGCCGTGTGAAAGTACGTAGGCACGAGATGCGATATCTCGGCGAGCAAAATCCCCCCGTAGTTTCCTGAACTACGTTGACTCTGACTTTCCCATTGCACGAGGGAATACATAGGCATAGAGCGCGATGCTCTATCGAGTCAGTTTCTTCCCGTTTAGCTTTAGCAGTCGTAGATAGATTGTTTTTCACCCGTAGACAAACCAACAAGCATGGATCCCATCTTGTACGATGGACGTGAGGGGTGCTAATACCTTCCCCTTGCATAACCGACTCTCGATTCCAGACAATGGTTGCGATGACCTTGTCTTATACCTTTGCATCAGGTTTTTTCTGATTGTTTCCTTTCCCGTTTTGAGGGATAAATAATGAAAGGTGGCGACTCTTCTGTTTTGCCGACCTTGTTTTTCGCAGTAGCGACAGTGTGGTCTTGCTTTTGCCTCTTCGACACCGTCCAATTTTCTTGCTTTAGATACTCTTATTAATTCCATCCTCCAATTTATTAAGAAGAAGTTTTTCAAAGGGGACATCCAAACTGTCTTAACTGCATATCCCACATCTCGTATCTTCTTAAAAGATCAACTTAAAAAGATGAATCTTACTACTCTCAACCCAAAAATCCATGGTTTCTTGCTAGATCTGACGGTTGTGGTGGACACTTTATCTTTGGAGCTACGACAACTCCCTCCTCTTTTGAAGACAATTGAAACCAAAGTTGATCAGGAAAGTGCAGCTTGGACTGCTGCACAAGAGTCAGAGGCTAGGGTTGCCAAAGTGGAAACCGCTCATAAGCGACGTCAAGAGGAGATAACTGCAAACCAAAATGACATTGACATGTGGCAGCAGTAAATCAAAACGCTTCAAGAAAAAATTGCTAATGCTGAGAAGCACAATCTGGAATTGCAAAGCTTTGTCGATACTGGCATGGCTCAGGAGCTGAAGAACACCATTGATTTCATTGATGCGGCTCAAAAACTTGAGACAGAACTTGCAGCTGCTAGGCTCGACAAATCCCTCTGTGAAGCTCGCCTTAACCTTCATGTGGAGACTTTTGCTAAATTAAAGTCGAAACTTCCCTTTTAACGTTATTCAACCATTTTGTAATCATCATCTTGTATTGTGGCTGTTTTAAGCCTTTGTAATGATAATATTTAAATTTTAATTTTATGCCTTAATTATTTTTGCACCACTTAATGCCTCTTAACGCAGCATTTTTGTGATACATTAATAAGGCATTCACTCCTTATGGCCTAAATTTTCAGTCCAACTTGCATTTAAAGCTTTTCCTTTTCTCCATGACGCAGTGCCTTCTCCCAAGTTTCATTTATTGCTCCAACGGCATGAGTTCTTAGTTTTACCATGCTATTAAAGCATAGCCTTTTTAGGTGTCTCCTCAAGACCAATCCCTATATTTCCGCCGCTTTGTCCAACCAATCTACGCTCAATATCTCCTCTATAAAAATCTCTTTCCTTGAATCATAGTCCTGCACTTACTCACAACAAGTATGAGTTCGAATTCAGAAAAGTCCTCCCAAAAGACTCAGGCAAAGGAAACGAAGGACCTTGTGGTGGTGGTAACAACTAAATTAGCAACAAAACCTGAGACTTCTCACGGAGTACCTCCTCGTGCGAAGAAAATAGAAACCAACATGAAGGTGTCTAAGAAAAGACATTCTCGTACTTACAACCCTTCAGATGATGAAGTCGACGAAGATTATATAGAGTACCTCAAGTCCATTGATTTGAGAGATTTTGATTAATCCCTACTTTGAATTATGAATCATTGTACTGATTTCTTTTGTTTTGATTTCTTGTTTGCCATGTTAGCCTTTTTCGCCAATTTTGGCTATTATGTCTTTTAATGAAATCTAACTTTTAATATGAATTTCTTGAAAGATAGACCTATACTTTTTCAAATATTTGCGATTTACTTTCAAGATTCTTTTATCCTTGTCTAATTCCTCGATCTAATATGCTCCATTCAAAAATATTTGTATGATTTGAAATGGGCCTTCCCATTTAGGAGACCATTTGCCTAAGGTTCTATCCCTTTGATCCATAGGAAAAATTACTTTCCATATGAGTGTAGAATAAACATTCAAGAGCCTCTATTATTTTGATGAAGACAACTCATATTAGCTTAGCTCGTAAGATACTATATATCCGTGCGGGTATATACACTAAAGATAAAATCTGAAGCATCTCTATTCTGAACACTTCACAAAAAGCAAGAGGTGCAAACATATCAACAAGTATAAATTATCAAGATCAAGTCAAAGTCACATTTATCAATATGGATCAAGTTTCATCTATCAAGTTTCAAGTGGTGTTGAAGATTCAAGACACGGTACAACATTGTTTACTTAGAATTATGTATGCAAGTGTTCTTTAATCTCACCTCACTTCACCAGTAACACAAATCATTTTAAAACTCTTTTAAAATACTCTTGATATTTTAAATTAAGTATTTTTGGAAAAACTTTCAGTGTTAACCGATTAACCTGTGGGGTTAACCGATTAACACAAGTTAAAATTATGATTTTGGGAATTTCTTATAGTGTTAACCGATTAACCATATAGGTTAACCGATTAACACATGTAAAATTTGAATATTTTTGAACTTTGGAAAGGTGTTAACCGATTAACCTATTTGGTTAACCGATTAACACTGAAACAACAGCCAAACATAGCTACTGTTCATGGAGAATTGCATTGCTCTGTGATCTTCTTACTGGCTATTTTTCTGTCCCATAATCATACCTTTTTGAAAAGGTTTTTCACTCTTATAAATTGATTTCAGTTTTCAAAATCAAATTCACCTTCAAGAAAAAAATTTCAAAAATTACTCTTTATCTTCAACCTTTTTGAATTTTCATAAAAGTGTTCAAACATTTTTGAAACAAGCCATTGAAATACACTTTCACATTTTTAAAGCTTGCTTTCACATAAAGAACACTTGTATAATTTTTGAGTAATCTTTGTTTCGAGAAGAAGATCAATATTTCATATTGATATACATTCAATTGTTACTGATATACAAATTAAGAATTGACTATAACTTATTCTTAGAATTATAAAAGATAAGTTTGTAGGGTTTTCCTTGTGATCCGGATTGTGGATACAAGAGGTCCTTGTGTGAGATATTCATTCTCGATAGGACTTAAAAATTGTGTAAATCCAAGAAGGGTGTTCTTGGTTGTTAGGATTGTCTTGTGTAGAAATCTAACATTGATAGTAAAATTCTCTTTCATGTTGAAAGGGGAGTGGAGTACTCTCGGATTGTGAGGGGAACCACTATAAATCGATGTGTCCTTTTACCTTCTGCACTTTACTGCTTTTCATCATCTAGAAGAACTTAAAGAAGAAAAATCCAAGAATCATAAAAACCGGAAAAAGTGTCTAAGAACCTAATTCACCCCCTCTTAGGCATACATATAACTTACAATTGGCATTAGAGCAGGTTAATGTAACCTGTTCCTATCGATCCAGTATGGCTTCCGCTAGCACCAACCCGGTTTTCAAAGATGATGGAAGTAGTAACAAACCCCCACTGTTTTCTGGAGAATATTTTGATTTTTGGAAAATTCGCATGAAGGCACATCTAGAAGCCCAAGGAAAAGGAATATGGGAAACTGTTGAAGATGGCCCTCATCAACCGACAAGTGTCGTCAATGGTGTAGGAACTGCGAAGATTAAATCATCATACGATGATGATGACAAGAAAAGGATTCTTAATGAGAAGAAAGCAACCAACATACTCCAAAGAGCTCTCAGTATGGACGAGTTCTTCCGTGTATCATAGTGTAAATCGGCAAAGGAGATTTGGGACACCTTGGTGGAAACGCATGAAGGAACCATAGAAGTAAAAAGATCGAGGCTCAACACGTTGAGTCAAGAATATGAGACGTTTCGTATGCAGCCCGGTGAATCTATTGTTGCCTTACAAAAGAGATTCGTTCATCTAACAAATCACTTGATTGCTCTCGAGAAGACCTTCACCAATGATGATCTTAACCTGAAAGTCCTAAGATCCTTGACAAGGGAATGGCAACCGAAAGTGACCGCTATTTCGGAAAAGAAGAGTCTCTCAACGATGACATCTGCATCCTTATTTGGCAAACTTCAAGAGCACGAATTGGAATTTAGAAGGCTCGAGAAGCACGAAAGTCAAGAAAAGAAGTCCAAAGAAATTTCTTTGAAGATTGACACAAGGGATGACAAAGACGACGAGACTTACGAAGATGAAAATTTCATGCTTCTTGTAAAGAAGCTTGGTATGTTTTTTAACACAAATAAAAATTCCTCTTTTCCTAAAAAGAATAAACATTTCAGGAAAAAGAATGCATCCACATCGATTCAAGAAGTCACATGTTACGAATGTGGGAAGCAAGGTCATATAAAGCCGGATTGCCCGAAACTTTCAAAAAAAGGAGGATTCAAAGGAAAGAAGGATTTTAAGAATAAGAAGGCTTATGTTGCTTGGGACGATAATGAGATGAGTTCATCATCGGAATCGGAAGGCGATGAATGTGCAAATATGGATCTTATGACGTCACATCACTCCGATGAAGAAATTGATGAGGTTAGTAGCAATTTTTCAATTTATGACAATGATGCACAAGAAGTCATAGATGAACTTCTAAAAGAGTGCAATACTTTGTATAAAAGCATCTCATCCCAAAAGAAAAGAATTTCATCTTTAGAAGAACAAAATGTTGCTTTTAAAAAATACATTGAAAATGAAAAACAAAAATTGATGGATGAAAAACAAAGTCTTGTATGCAAAAATTGTGAATCCTTACCTTTTCAAATTGTTAAACTTAAAAGAGTTTTAGAAAGATATGAAAAAGGTCAAATTGGCTTGGAGGAAATTCTTAGGCACCAAAGATATCCTAATGATAAAAGTGGATTAGAATATTCTAAGTTTTCCAAACCAAGCACAAATAAAACCATTTTTGTGAAAGCAAGTGAACAAGTTGTTAAAGAAAAGGCAAACATTTCTAAAAATATGCATCAAAGTCATAAAAGGAAAGAAATTGTGAAGAAAAAGAATTATGTTCCTAGATATAGAAGTCATTTTCAACCTACTTGTTTTTATTGTGGAATCAAAGGCCATACACCTAATGCTTGCTATGTGCAAAACATTGGTGTTGCTAAAGGGCATTATGTGTGGGTTGAAAAGGGTACTAACTATCAAGGACCCAAAGCAATTTGGGTACCTAACAATACTTGATTTTATTTTGTAGGTATGCTTAAAGACAACTTCTAATCAATGGTATCTTGATAGCGGTTGTTCAAAGCATATGATGGGCGACATCAACAAATTTTCAAGTCTATTATTAAAGGCCAAAGGATACGTTACTTACGGTGATGATAATAAAGGAAATATTCTTGGAGTAGGAATCGTTGGTGCACCTCCATGTACAATCATCGAAAACGTCCTTTATGTGGAAGGCCTTAAACACAACCTACTTAACATAAGTCAATTGTGTGACAAAGGGTTCCGAATCAACTTCACAAAGGATGAATGTTTGATAGAACATGAAGTCACCCATGACATCTTGCTAAAGGGTAAAAGATTTAATAATATTTTTATGATCTCTTTTGGTGACTCGTCATTGAAGGTAAAATGTTTAATGGCGAACAACAACGAGGTGTGGCTATGGCATAAAAGGTTTGCTCACATTCACATGGAGCATTTAAACAAATTGATAAAGCAAGACCTAGTTGTTGGTCTTCCGAAGATAAAGTTCATCAAGGATAAGTTATGCGATGCTTGCCAAAAAGGGAAACAAACCAAGACAACTTTCAAGTCCAAGAAAGTGGTGTCTACGTCAAGGCCACTTCAATTGTTGCATATGGATCTTTTTAGTCCATCAAGAACGAAAAGCTTCGGAGGTAACATTTATGCTTTAGTTATTGTTGATGATTTCTCTCGATACACATGGACATTGTTTTTCGTGCAGAAAAGTGATGCTTTCAAAGCATTCAAGAAGTATGCAAAGCAAATTCAAAACGAGAAGTCACTCACCATAGCCTCCATTAGAAGCGACCATGGTGAAGAATTCCAAAATTCATATTTTGAAGATTTTTGCGAAGAGCGTGGAATTTCTCACAATTTTTCCGCACCAAGGACTCCTCAACAAAACGGTGTCGTAGAAAGGAAGAATAGGTCATTGGTGGAGCTTGCAAGAATAATGCTAAGCGACTCAAATCTTCCTAAATATTTTTGGGAAGATGTGGTTAGCACGACTTGCTTCGTAAGCAACCGTGTCAATATTCGACCAATCCTTAAGAAGACTCCGTATGAGTTGTTCAAGGGTAGGAAACCAAACATATCATTCTTTCACATATTCGGATGCAAATGTTTCGTTTTCAACAACGATAAGGACAATCTCGGTAAGTTTGATGAGAAGTCTGACGAAGGTATATTCCTTGGTTACTCCCTCTCTAGTAAAGCTTTTAGAATTTTTAATAAAAGAAATCTTACTATTGAAGAATCCATTCATGTTTCTTTTGATGAGACTAACCCCTCGAAAGAGGATAATATTATTGTGGATGATGATGATGGTATAGTAGATTCTTCATAACAACAAAAGGAGACTTCAAAGGATCAAGCAATACCACAAGAAGATGACACTCAAATCATTGAAGAACATCAAGATCTTCCGAAGGAATGGAGAACTCATAGAGATCACCCGATAGATAAAGTTATTGGTGATATTAGCCAAGGCGTTGCAACTCGACTAAATCTTAAGGATGCTTGTCTCAACATGGCTTTTGTGTCTCAAATTGAACCAACCAAGATTGATGAAGCCTTAGCCGAAGACCAATGGATTGTAGCGATGCAAGAAGAACTCAACCAATTCGAAAGGAATCAAGTTTGGAGTCTTGTACCAAGACCGGACCACAAGCACATCATAGGAACAAGATGGGTGTTCAAGAACAAACTTGACGAGAATGGGATCATAGTTCGTAACAAAGCAAGATTGGTCGCACATGGCTACAACCAAGAAGAAGGAATTGATTTTGATGAAACGTTCGCTCCGGTAGCAAGGTTAGAAGCAATTAGATTATTACTTGCTTATGCTTGTTCAATGAATTTTTAACATTTCTAAATGGACGTCAAAAGCGCATTTTTTAACGGATACATTGATGCGTGTTTTTCGCAAGTGTACGAATCACGTCAAAGTAATATAAAAGATTATCGAATCCACAGAGACCAAGTGTCAATCTATCGTACCTGTTGTTATGGTGTTTATCTAAGGCAACTATTTTTAAGGGTTTTAGTAAGGGTGCAATGGTAAATAAAATTATAATTTTAAATAATAAATAAAAGACAGGCTCGAATGTAATTCACGTAATCAATGATAATCCAGTACTTGTTAATGGAACTACTTATGGGCAATGTTTTCTCCTTTGAAAAGAACTAATTTAACAGGAACTGTCGCTTTCGCGTATTCAGAACCGAGTTGTACTCTCTAATCAACCCCTCCTATTGTCACGGATAAAAAGGTGCGTACTGCGTTAGAGTAGTAAACCTATTTTTAAGAAATATAGTTTCTTAACAAAGTTGAAAAGTATTTTAACCTGGACTTCTTAGCAAAAAGAGGTTCTTATGAACCAGACTCTAAATCTCATAACGCGTCCGAAAATCGTTTTAAAATCTCTTTTCTTTTTAATCTAAAAACTCCTAATGAACTATACAAAGCGCTTTTGGCTGTTTTTGAAATAGTTAAAAACAATTACTTGAATTGAAAGATAAAATAGCCCTTAGGTGTTTCCACGAACAATTATACTGATTACTGGTTTAATTACGATCCTTACATTCTAACCTTTATGGGATTAGTTAGACATGATAAAGTAAATATTCTTTTTATAGTTTTTCATATGAGTAATTTAAAGCGAGTGCGGGAAGTAAACAAAGTAAATGTGCGAGTGCGGGAAGTAAACAAAGTAAATGTGCGAGTGCGGGAAATAAACAAAGTAAATGTGCGAGTGCGGGAAATAAACAAAGTAAATGTGCGAGTGCGGGAAATAAACAAAGTAAAGTGCGAGAAAATAAATAAAAGTAAAGCAATGCGGAAAAATAAAATACTAACTGGAATTAAAATGGCGGCAGGATTAACTTCCTCCAGAGTGCTCCAAAACTCGAACCACAGACAGATTACAGACTCGATCACTCGATTGCAGAGGCACCCCGATGTGGAATGGCAACTGCTTTATAACTGATATATGCCTAGAGAATTCTAATTCTGGATGAAGAAAAACGAAAATCTAAGGTCATATTTATAGTAAAAACTGAAAGCATGAAATGACCGGGACGCCCCTCCACTAAAAAGTGGAGGTTATGAAATTTTGCCTTGTGGCGCCCGCCACAAGGTCATGGCGCCCGCCATGGTCCCTACAGGGGATGATGGAGTGGGGATCGTGGGTCTTGGAGGTTGAGGAGTGGTCTTGAGACGTGGCCACGTCATGGCTAACCCCATGGCGCCCGCCACGGTGGGTGCCGCAAGTGCAAAATGCTGAATTTCTAGGTTTTCGTCCGTTTTCACTCCTTTTTCGCTCCTTTTCCCGATTCAAGCTCCAATTATTATAAAAACCTGAAAACATAAGAAAACAAAGCAATAACAAAGCAAAACAACAATAAAAGCTAAGAATGCATGCGAAATCGGAGTCAGAAATACGGTGAATTTTAGTGTGATCATACATCAACAAAGAAGTCTATGTCAAACAACCCCCGGGCTTTGAAGACTTCAAGCATCCTTCACATGTATACAAATTGAAGAAGGCTCTCTATGGTCTAGAGCAAGCACCAAGGGCATGGTATGATCGTCTCAGCACTTTCCTATGTGATAAGGGTTTTGAAAAAGGAAATGTAGACAAGACTTTATTCATTAAGAAGATAAAGGATAATACCTTACTTATTCAAGTCTATATGGACGACATCATCTTCAGATCAACAAACAAAGATCTATGTGAAGAATTTGCTTCGGTGATGCAAGGCGAGTTTGAAATGTCTATGATGGGAAAGATGAACTGTTTCCTTGGACTAAAAATCAAGCAAACAAAGGATGATGTCTTCATCAACCAATCCAAGTATTGCAAGGAATTGTTGAAAATATTCGATATGGATAGTTGCAAGGTGATGTCCACTCCTATGGGATCCGGAACATACGTTGATCAAGATGAATCCGGTACTCCAATTAATATCACAAAGTATCGAGGTATGCTCGGTTCATTATTATATTTGACGACAAGCCATCCTAACATTATGTTTAGCGTTTGTTTGTGTGCACGCTTTCAAGCAAATCCGAAGGAATCACATCTCACCGCCGTAAAAAGGATTATGAAGTAT
This sequence comes from Lathyrus sativus, assembly GCA_963859935.3. Classification (NCBI taxonomy): domain Eukaryota; kingdom Viridiplantae; phylum Streptophyta; class Magnoliopsida; order Fabales; family Fabaceae; genus Lathyrus; species Lathyrus sativus. The sequence goes on along the minus strand of CAWUDS030004439.1, from coordinate 4,789,223 downwards.
CTCAAAGGAACAACGAACGTCGGATTATGGTATCCAAAAGGTAGTACTTGTTCTTTAATTGGTTATTCTGATGCTGATTATGCAGGATGTGAGACCGATAGAAAAAGCACAAGTGGTACGTGTCACATTCTCGAGAATGCACTAGTGTCATGGGCATGCAAGAAGCAAGCATGTGTTGCACTTAGCACGACCGAAGTGGAATATATTGCAGCAGGAAGTTGTTGTGCACAAATTATGTGGCTTAAGCAACAACTCCTCGATTATGGTGTAGATCTCGGTTGCATTCCTCTTCCATGCGACAACAAAAGTGCCATCAATATCACAAAGAACCCGATCATGCATTCAAGGACAAAGCACATAGACATCCGACATCACTTCCTTCGAGATCACGTACTTAATGGATATGTAGATGTTACTTTCATGGATACACATAATCAACTCGCCGACATATTCACTAAACCATTGGCTAAGGAACCTTTCTTCAAGATTCGATGAGAACTCGGGATTCTCGATGAAGATGATATCTAATCTCTTCTTTAGTTAATATGTGCATGATGTATGTTTTCAAACCTGATTGCACTCTGTTTTTTAAGCTTTTTTCTAAAATTCGTGTGTGTTAACCAATTAACCTGTGGGGTTAACCAATTAACACTGTTAATTTTTCAATTCTGAGTTAATTTTTTAATGTGTGTTTAATGTGTTTTATGTGTGGTCAATATACTTTTTAAATATCCCACCATTATCCTTAGAACTCTTATTCTTCTTCTTTGATTACAAGAGTTTTTGGACTTCCATCTTCAAACCCTATCTTAAAAACCCACTTTAACCTCTTCATCTCAGTCAAACCCTAAAAACTTCAAAGCACCTCAAACCTTCAGATACTCAGATTTCATCCATGGCTTCAATCAACAGAGGAAAGGGAAAATTATCGGAACACAACTCTGCATCTGATAAAGACAATACTCCATTGGAAGCCACTAAGAAGCGCATAATGGACTTCAAGGTCCGGGTACATCATCTTTTACCGGTAAAGTACGTTAACCTCAAAGCTTTTTCGGCTTCTTCGTTTGATTTCCCAGCACTGCTAAAATTTCAAAGAATTCATAAGTTTGTGTCTGATACTGGGAAATGCTACCCCGTTTTGGTCAAAGCTTTTATGAATAAGATATCTGTGTACTTGAATGCCGATGATGAGCATATTTTGGAAACTTTTGTTCGGGACTATGCATTGAAGGAAAATCTGTCCGACATTGCTGCAAAATTAGAGATACCATCCCAAGGCTGTTTTCTGAGAAAAGGGGTAAACCATGTGGATGGGCCATGGGAAAATTACGACAAGATGGATTACTATTATCGCATTTGCAGGTTCCCAAAAGAGTCTGTTATTGCAAACCAGAGGACTGCTCGCACACTATGCTATGCGAAAAATTTGACGGTTAATGATCGAATGCTTCACTATGTTATCTATTATGTTCTGATTCTGAAAGACTCAAATCACTCTCAGATTAATGATTTGGAGATGCAACTACTGTTTGCAATCAAGAACAAGATAAAGGTAAATTGGATTCTCACTATAATGTATCATTTGCAACAACAACTTTCTCTGTCAACAAGGCTTCCGTTTGCACGGTTGATTTCAAGAATACTTGAGTTAACGGAATTGGACCTCAATCGTGAACGTTCTACCAAAATGAAACCAACAACAAATTAAATTAATGAGATCACTATTGGCAAAAACACCGACATCATCAAAGACACCGACGGTATTTACAAGTACGCCGACGAAGGCTCCTCAGCTTCCAACCAATCCTATCCCATTCCAGAAGGAGGAATAACAAATGAGTTTCTCTACATAACAATGATGAACCAACACCGAGAGACCATTAACCTTCACCGCGAAACCTCTCGAGCCATTAATTTTCTCTGTAACCTTGTGCTTAATTCTAAGCATTCAAACACGAGAAACATTGAAGAAGAGGATGAAGAAGAGGCTGGTAGTGAAGAAGAGGAAGGTGAAGACGAGGATATGTCGACTGAGAATATTTAGAAAATATTTGCTACTATGTTATTGCTTTCTAGACTATGATTCTATTTAATTTTTAAATTCAGTTTCGTTTTCATCTGTGTACTCGTACAATGGTTTGCTTATTTTCATTCAAGTTATGACTTTTCCTATGATAATTGTTTGTGCTTGCTGTGTTTGCTATGAATGATTGTTTGCTATTATCTTTGCATGCTCCTCTTCCCTTTTGCTAATGACAAAGGGGGAGAAGGCTTGTGGTTCTAACATTTTCCTGTGTAGAAAAAGTGTTACCTCTCTTGTATTTAGGGGGAGATTCAACTTAGGGGGAGAAATGTTTTTAAACCAAGTATGAAGCAAGATTTTCAAAAGAAACGGTTGTCATCATCAAAAAGGGGGAGATTGTAGAATCAAGGTTCAAAAGCCTCTATTATTTTGATGAAGACAACTCATATCAGCTTACCTCACAAGATACAATATACCCGTGCGGGTATATACACTGAAGATAAAATCTGAAGCATCTCTATTCTGAACACTTCACAAAAAGCAAGAGGTGCAAACATATCAACAAGTATAAATTATCAAGATCAAGGCAAAGTCACATTTATCAATATGGATCAAGTTTCATCTATCAAATTCCAAGTGGTGTTGAAGATTCAAGACACGGTACAACATTGTTTACATAGAATTATGTATGCAAGTGTTCTTTAATCTCACCTCACTACACCACTAACACAAATCATTTTAAAACTCTTTTAAAATACTCTTGATATTTTAAATTAAGTATTTTTGGAAAAACTTTCAGTGTTAACCGATTAACCTGTGGGGTTAACCGATTAACACAAGTTAAAATTATGATTTTGGGAATTTCTTACAGTGTTAACCGATTAACACATGTAAAATTTGAATATTTTTGAACGTTGGAAAGGTGTTAACCGATTAACCTATTTGGTTAACCTATTAACACTGAAACAACAGCCAAAATATAGCAACTGTTCATGGAGAATTGCATTGCTCTGTGATCTTCTTACTGGCTATTTTTCTGTCCCATAATCATACCTTTTTGAAAAGGTTTTTCACTCTTATAAATTGATTTCAGTTTTCAAAATCAAATTCACCTTCAAGAAACAAATTTCAAAAATTACTCTTTGTCTTCAACCTTTTTGAATTTTCATAAAAGTGTTCAAACATTTTTGAAACAAGCCATTGAAATACACTTTCACATTTTTACAGCTTGCTTTCACATAAAAAACACTTGTATAATTTCTGAGTAATCTTTGTTTCGAGAAGAAGATCAATATTTCATATTGGTATACATTCGATTGTTACTTATATACAAATTCAGAATTGACTACAACATATTCTTAGAATTATAAAAGATAAGTTTGTAGGGTTTTCCTTGTGATCCGGATTGTGGATACAAGAGGTCCTTGTGTGAGATATTCATTCTCGGTAGGACTTAAAACTTGTGTAAATCCAAGAAGGGTGTTCTTGGTTGTTAGGATTGTCTTGTGTAGCAATCTAACATTGATAGTAAAATTCTCTTTCATGTTGAAAGGGGAGTGGAGTACTCTCGGATTGTGAGGGGAACCACTATAAATCGTTGTGTCCTTTTACCTTCTGCACTTTACTGCTTTTCATCATCTAGAAGAACTTAAAGAAGAAAAATCCAAGAATCATAAAAACCGAAAAAAGTGTCTAAGAACCTAATTCACCCCCCCCCCCCTCTTAGGCATACATATAACTTAAAACAAGATCTCCACATAGAAAAGATTTAGATTTAACCCTCTTGTTATAGGAATCTTCGACCCTTTGTTTCTGTCTTCTTAATACTTCCAAGGCTTTAAGCCTTTCTTCATCCAAGTCTACCAGTTCGTCCATCATCATTGCCCAATAAGATTGAGAAAAGATCTCATGATGTCTCTGGATTCTCACGGATTGTAAGCATATTTCGACAGGTAACACTGCGTCATGCCCAAAGGTTAACCTAAATGGCGTAGCATTAGTAGCTTTTTTTGGTGACGTTCGACATGCCCAAAGGACTTGGTCTAACGTCTGATTCCAACTTCAAGGCTTTTTCCCTACATGCCTCTTAATTAGTCCAATTACCACTTTGTTAGCAGCTTCGACTTGCCCATTTACCTGAGCATAATAGGGTGTTGAGGTTAATAATTTAAAACCTATTTTATTGGCGAATTCCTGCATCTTCCGACTAGTAAACACTGATCCCTGATCTGTTGTGATTTTTTCTGGAATGCCAAATCTGTATATGATGTGATTTTGGATAAACTCAATGACATCTTCCTGACCCACGTTTACCAATGGTATCGCTTCAATCCATTTCGTAAAGTAGTCAATTCCAACAAGGATATATTTTTGGTGTTTTGACGATGCTGGTCGAATTTCTCCTATTCTATTCAAAGCCCAACCTCTAAAAGGCCATGGTTTCACTATCGAGTGCAACTCACTTGCGAGGATATGCCGTATGCCAACATGAATCTAACACTCTTGGCATCCTCTAGCAAACTCTATGCAATCTTTTAACATAGTGGGTCAATACATGCCTTGTCGAAACAATAACCATTTCATTTTATGGCCAACTTGGTGTGCTCCTCAAGCTCCACTATGCACTGTCGAAAGCGCGACGTAGGCCTCTCCTTCACTAAGGCATTTCAACAAAACCCCCTCAGGGGTCTTTTTGAACAACTCATTACCCACAAGTGTATAACTCAAAGCTTGATACTTCATCTTTCGCTCTGTCGAACCTGTTGGGTTTTGCAGATACTCGACTATGGTTTTTCTCCAATCTTTCTCTATTAAACTATCTATGGCAAAAATTTCAAAATTTTCGCCATCCAAGTACCCAAGTTTAGTGGTTTCTAGATCTGATGGGCACATTCCAACAGTCATTATCTTCCCTCTCACCTCAATCACTTCTTGAAGTTTTTCTTTCGATACCTTGTATCCGGAGGCGATTTGGGCTAAGTCAGTAGTAACCTGATTTTCTATCCTAGGTATATGTTGGATAGAAACTACCTCAAACCTTTTTAGAAATCTATTTGCCACCATAAAGTATACAATGAGTTTTTCTTTAACACATTTATATTGCTTTGTGAGTTGCTTTACAAACAATTCAGAGTCTCCCATTATTTTGACTTTAGTTGCCCCCAATTCTAACAAAATTTCAAGGCCAGCAATTAATGCTTCATATTCAACCTCATTGTTAGAACATGGACCTTCGATCCTGAACTTAAATTTTGTTGGAATTTTCTTAGGAGAAATAATCAATATACCTACTCCCGTTCCATTCTTATGGCTTGATCCATCAAAATACAACTTCCAGGACCTTATTTCAACATAATTTAAATTAGTTTCGTTGATAGAATGGTCGACTAAAAAGTCAGCCACAATTTGGCCTTTCATAGCCTTTAAAGGCTGATAAGTTAACAAATATTCAGTTAAGGATAAAGCCCATTTTCCAATTCGACTATGCAAGATAGGTTTAGATAACATATGTTTTATGACATCAAAGTGAGACGAAACATACACATCAACAGGCTTTATATATTGCTTCAATTTAGTACAAGAGAAATACAAACATAAACACAATTTCTCAATCATGGTGTATCTAGTTTCTACATCATTTAAAACTCTACTTTGATAATAAATGGCTCTTTCGACTCCATTCTCATCCTCTTGAGCCAACATGCTCCCTAAGGTTTTATCCGATGCAGCTATGTATAACCTCATACTTTTATTTCTACATGGTGGAGATAAAATTGGTGGGTGACTCAAGTACTCCTTGATCTTGTCGAAAGCTCCTTGTTGCAATTGCCTCCACTCGAAATTATCTTTGTTGAAACGAAGCAACAGTGAAAAAGCTTGCGTCTTGCCACTCAGGTTGGAGATGAACCTTCTTAAGAAGTTGATTTTACCCAATAATGACTGCAACTCCTTCTTGATCGATGGCGCTTTCGCTTCCATTATGGCTTTGGTTTTATTTTGATTGATTTTGATCCCTTTCTTGTGGACCACAAAGCCTAAGAAGTCTCCTGCTTATACACAAAAAGCACACTTAAGAGGATTCATCTTGAGACCAAAATTTCTCATCCTGAGAAATGAACGTCATAGATGTTCAAGATGATCTTGTCCAGAAATAGACTTTATGACAATGTCATCAATATAAATTTGCATGAAAGTTTCTATAAAATCATGGAAAATAGAATTCATTGCCCTTTGGTAAGTGGCACCAACATTTTTTATACCAAAAGGCATCACTACCCACTCGTAAGTGCCTAAAGCCCCAGGACATCTAAAAGCAGTTTTTGGAATATCTTCTTCAGCAATGAATATTTGGTTGTACCCAGAATACCCATCTAACATGCTAAGATATTCTTGTCCTGCCGCAGAATCCACTAACATTTCTGCTACTGGCATCGAATATTCGTCTTTAGGAGTAGCAACATTTAGATCTCTAAAATCTATGCACACTCGTAAAGACCCATTCTTCTTAATAACAGACACTATATTAGCCAACCATTCGACATACCTGGCTGTGCGAATGAATTTGCAACGAAGTAGTCTTTCGACCTCTTCTTTAATATTTGACAATATTTCTGGGGCAAACCGTCTTGGACCTTGATTGACAGGTTTTCTCCCAGGCGTCAGGGGTAGCTTATGTTTGACCAACTCCCTGCTTAAGCCAGGCATTTCTTCGTAGTCCCAAGCGAAACAGTCTTTGAACTCTTTCAGTAACTGGACCACTTTGATTTTGAGTTGGGGATCTATCTTGGCACTGATATATGTCGGCCTTTTGAGTGCTCCTTCATTAAGATCAATTTCTTCTAAAGGGTCCTGTGCTAGCATCTTAATAGGGTTTGCTAGTGGATTCGTTTCAAACCCCAAAGGTTCATCGTCATAGATGGCGTCCAGCTTTTGAGCTCGTCCTCCATCTGTGTTTATTCCGTCGAAATCCTCTCTAGGACATTCTTGATGAGGCTCGCAAATGGATTTTTCAGCCATGTGATTATTAACAGCTTCCAGAGCCGTTTGTAGTTTAGTTTCAGCCACATAGGCCGAAATTCTCTTCAATGCTTCGTATTCAGTCATGATCACTGAATCCTTCTCCCCACCCAGTAGGATCTACTGAAGGCCCTGCTATGAGTGGTAGCATTTCTCTTGGAATTTCACTATCCCATCTAAAGCCTTCGACGGGATGTAGGTATAATGAATGGAATGTTATCTCATTTGGGGAAAATTCAAACCCTGCTGGAGGACATGGAGGAATATTCATCAGATGCTTATCAAATTGGTTCCCATCGACATAATTAACAGGGATTTTGAAACATCCTTGACCAGGTTCAATGTTTTCAACAATTCTGTCTGGCCGCCAAATAACAATCCTCTGGTGCATTGAAGATGGAACGACACCTACACCGTGAATCCATTCTCTGCCTAAAAGCAAGTTGTAATTAGCTTTAGTTTCGACAACCATGAACACCGTAGGTCTTGTAATTGTCCCCACTGTGAGGTTAACTAGGATTACTCCCAAAGTCGAGCCTACTTTTCCCTCATAGTTTGATAGAACCATGTTGTGGGGTTTTGTATCGTCGTCATCCTTCCCAATCTTACTTAATAACAATCGAGGCATCAAGTTCACCGTCGCACCATACCAGTATTTTATTGATGGGCACATTTTCTACTTTTCCGGTGATGTAAAGAGGTTTTAAATGATTCTTCATCTCCTCTATAGGATGCTCAAAGAAAGCATTTTGTTCCTCGACACACCCATTGTTCATTATGTAATAGCATACAGGCTTGTGTGCCATCATCTCTAATTCAACATTCTGGTCTATGTCTTCTACTTCTGTAACCTGGCTGAATTCTTTGAGCATGACGGACACCACGTTTACTATAATCTCCAAAGAGGCAGTAGATTCACTTTCAAAATTGTCGGTCATATTCTCATCATCTTCGACTAGACCAACTAGCTCATTATTCTATTCCCCAAACAACCTCCTTTTTACAGGCATTTTCTCAGTGCCTTGATTGCCATTGTTCGTATTGGACTCCCCCTGCTTTAAACCCTGGGCTTCCCTAGCAGCTTTTCGCCTGCGTTGCTCCCTTCGCCATTGAGATCTGGTCATAGGATTCTTCCTTTTGTAATTCACAGAGACATACGTTGACTTGTTAGTAGTATGGTTCTCTTTGAGATACTCAAACGAAGAGCCTCTTTCTACATCAAACTTCCTCCACTTTTTGCATCCCTGTCCTTCGACAGGTTTAACCCATTTTCCTGCAGATACGTTATCCATTGGCTTGAATGTACTAGGTTTTCCTGGAGTTTTTATCCCTACTGAAGGTTTTTTGGGATCCATCTTTCTGGGGCCTTGACTCTTTTTCTGCCCCCAACCTTCATTGGTTTCCTTAACCTCCTCTAATTCTCGAGCAGCCTTCTCATTGAAAATAGCACTACACCTGGGGCATAACATTACTTCTGATCCATTTTTCTAACAACGGTACAAAAAATCAACAATGTTTTCTTCTTGTTCAGGGTACACCGTTTTGTTAGGTTCTTTTGCCCTTTCCGCTTCAACTAATTCCTTAATTTTTTTGGTTGTTAATCTCGACCATGTTGATGTTTACATCATCTTCGAGCTTCATTTTGGACAACTGAGTTTCTAAGTTTTCACCATCCTTAGAATTCCCATTTGAACTTAGATCTTTGACATTAAAACTCTCGACGTCAGGAGAATTCTTGAAATATCGTTCTGCTGCCAAGCATATCCAATTTTCCAATAAACAACCGTCCACTTCAGTGACTTCTCTTATCATTAACATGCGCTCCATAGTCTTGACCACTTGTGTTTTGGGAACATTTCTGTCTACCACTTCGTTGGGACTGACAATATCAATGCTAGTATCAGACTCTTCACCAACTTCGACTACATTGACACCCTCAGAGGTGTTTCATCCCATTACTCCTCCTACCACGTCTGATTCTTCAGTAGTGTTGTCGAATTGAATGAATTCTTCAGCGGTCTTCTTGGTTACTAGCATCAAACTATGATCATTAACTCTTTCAGCACTATCACAACCTTCAGTCGCCTTAGCCGTTTCAGTTGTTAGAGAGAAGTTCTTAGTAAGTCCTACCATGCTGATAGGAAACTTTTTAATGGCTTCGACCATCTGAACTTCAGGTTCTGTGTAGTTGGCTTCCATATTTTGCAATGGATCAGAATCAATTTTCATTTGAGTCTTTCCCTTGTCTCCAAACTTCAGCCTTCCTTCTTGGATGGCGTTCTGCACCAAATCCCTGAAAAGAAAGCATTGAGAAGTCTTATGACCCAAGAAATTATGGTACTTACAAAAACCTCTTTTCTTTCTTTGTTCTAAAGGAGGTACTTTAGCACCAGCAGGTACTATTATTTGTCCATCCTTAACTAACAATTCAAAGATTTCGTCACACTTAGTAACGTCAAAAGTATATGTTCTTTTAGGAAACTTATCATTAGACTCAGTGGGATTTTTCCCATTTGAAGGAGCTAAAACTTTACAGGCATAAGGTGGACCTTGCTTTTGTTCAGCGACGTCTACCTCATTTTCGTTAAAATAAAGTGTTTCATCACACATGTTTTTCACATCTTAGTTACATTCGACGAAGGCTACTTTCTTACTCTTACTAAACCTAGCCTTCTCTTCTTTCAACCTTTCCAAGCGGCGAACTCAGTCGGCCAGCTGTGCCATATCTCTTAGATATTAGGTATCTAACTTTTTCCTAATGGAATAATCTAGACCCCCTGCAGCCATTTCGACCAATTCATGTTCTGGTACTTAGGTAAAGCATCTGGCTTTGAGAAGTCGAAATCTATTCAAGTAGTCGTCGATTGGCTCCGTAAATTTACGTTTGATACTAGCCAATTCTTTCAAACTAATCTTGGTTTGTCCCATGTAGAACTGTTCATGAAATAACCATTCCAACTGGTTCCAATTATAAACTGAGTTAGGAGGTAACATAGTAAACCAAGTAAAGGCGTTCTTTGTGAGAGAACTTGGGAAGTATTTGATCCTTAGACTTTCGTCTCCCGCTATCTCTTCTGCTTCAATCATATATCTAGCCACGTGTTCGACAATTGACTCAGTAGTTGTCGCGGTGAAAATCGGATACCAAACTATTGATTAGTTTGAATCTTTAATTCATTTTGCAACCGAACTTTGATTTGTCCAAAGGAAGGGATAAAGATCGAAATTCCCACAATGCAATGCAAATGCAAGCTAGAGAGTTATAGGTTTGGGAGTCGGTTAAACTTAGGGAAGGTGCTAGCATCCTAAGTTTCTGTAGTACTCTACAGGAACCTCTTGTTTTATGTTTGTTTTATTGCTAAGGTTTATCTGCTTAAAGGTTGAAAGACCTAGGGGTTTATATCTAAGTATACTCGATAAGATATCGCATCTTATGCCTACATATCCTTACGGGAGTGGAATCAGAGTATCTGTAGTTCCCCTAAAGGGTTTGAGGAGTTCTTTGACTGTGGTCAAAGTTCCTACGGGTTTAGGGTAGTTGATTGGTTGATTTTGGGAGAAAAGATGAGTTGTCATTTTAAGGGAGATTTAACCGCCACAAGTGTAAGAGATTGTATTGTTGTGGGGTGGAGATTCTATCTCGCTTAAGATGATTAATATCTTTTCTCTAATGTTTGAATAATTGTATTGTTGTTTTTGTTTTCCTATGTTGTAAAAGAAAAGGTCCTTCCTATGAAGTAGGATCTATCTTAAGTGATCAACTTGAATGGGATCAAGGATCATAGGGGAATATGATGCCAATGGGATGCATACATGCAAGTTTTACGTTACGTGCAAGTTCTTCCTTTGGACGGAACGCGATGCGATAAAGTAAATTGTTGTAAAATAAATTGCAGTAATGATAAATTACAGGAAGTAAAGTCATACACACGTATGAAAGCGCTAAGGTGTAAGTGAGTGGATTGTGAGTATGAATGGGTTGGAGCGAGGCGCAAGCGTGCACGATTGAATTGCGATGTTGGTTAATTTTAGTTGAGTGTTGTTTAATTTTATGTGAATTGATTTTAGAAAAAAAGTTAATTTAATTATGAGAAAATGGTTGGATTTGTCTTATCAGTTTTTACTAAAACGTTAGATTATAAGTTGATTAGATTTTGGGTAGAATAATTTTAATTAGATGAAATTTACTCAATAAAAATAAATTATAGTAAGTGAAAAAAGTTTATTAATTATTACAAGTTGAATAGGTTTTTTTGTTAATATTATTTAATGAATACAAATTATTTGAATTATGTGAAAATATCGGGTTTGTATTATTTTCTCAGAAAAAAAACCAATAAGTTGTTACCTTATTATGAAATAAATTAATCAACTTATTATTTTAGAAAAAGTTTTACTAAGATAAAGTAGTTTTTAATTATCATCATGAAAGTAGATTAAATTATAAAATATTTTGCTATAAAATTATTTTAAAACATAAAAAGGTTTTTGAAATTATTAGTAAGTTATGTTATTATTAAAAAGGTTATTATTGAAATTGTTAAATAAATAAAATTAAAGTTAAATTGATTGGATAAGAGTTAATTAGTTAAATTATCTTAATTAAATATATTAAATATCAGAATGATTATTAGATTGATTAAATTAAATAATTAACGGTAGTTAATCAGGTTTAACGATGGGTTAAAGAAATGTTTAACGAGGGGATTAGAGGGGGCGGTGTAGTTAGTGTGTGTGTGTGTAGGTGATTCACAAAATTACGACAAATAAAGAAATAAACTGAAAACCCTAAATCCCCTTTCCCCTCCCTCTTGTCCGCCGATAGCATTCTCTTTCTCTCCCAATCCATTTCATCCTCTCTCAATTTCTTTCTTTCACCGCTTTGTTCTTCGTCGATCTTCTCTTTCCCTGCATGAATCACAACAACAAGAAAAACGTTAGTGTAAAAATCTCATAGTTGCGTGGCTCGTTTTCCGCAGATCTTCAAAAGTGAAGGGCGAAGGGGTGGCTCGCGTTTTCCGGCGATGGCGCGGCGGGTGATGAAGAGTGACTCGCGGTGGCGGATATCTGGCGATGCGCGAGGGTTTTGAGGGTGGTGGCGTTGTTTTCTGCAAGGTGTAAAGGAGTTTCGTGGAAGTTTGATGGCGGGGCTTATTAGGGATCCGGCGATGGTGTTTCACGACGGAAGAAAAAAAGACGAGTTCTTTCTTCCTACAAACTTTTGCATTTAGGGATTTTCGGTGGATGTTTGTGGATTCCGCGCTTTCATTACCTTTTTTTTCTCTATCTGTTTTCTGATGTCTTCTCCCTTATATACTTGAACCGAATGCTGCGAATTAAATGATGATAAATGCTCTTTCCTCTTCTGATTTGAAAGTGTCTGAAACATGTTGGATCCTGTTTGGAAACAACATGGTTTTGTTAACATTTTTCAAAATCGTCTTAAACGCCTTGACTGTGGTTTATGGATTTTGCTTTTAGAAATCTCTTGTCTGATATACTTAATTTCCTCTTAACTGTTTTGCTTCTTAAGGTAGATTGATGATGACTTCCTCTTTGACGTTTCCAACGGTGCTCTATATTTGCTAAGGTGAAATGGAAGTCATTGCAACCCATATGGTGAGTACAGCTTAGGTTGTGGCTATGAAAAAAAATTGCGTCGCTTTCGACGCACACCTGTTCCTCTTCTTCTTTAATTAACTCAAACTCTTCCTCTAATGTCTCATGCTAATGACAATTGTTTGCAGGAAGCTAGGGGCTGGTGAGACATTTGCGTCATCATCTACCTCATCCTTGTCTACCTCAATTTTTGGAAGATTCTATTGGGACAGCTGCAGAATCAAGAACTGAAACAAACTGGCAATGAAGAACTGGTAATGATGCTTTCAGTTTGGTAATGAATTTGCTTGCGAGTTTTCTTCTTAAAATTCATCATGGATATTGTTGTATGTTGTTCTGATAATCAGACCCTTCATTGTGAATGCAGGTTGTGAATATACGTTCGAGTCGCGTTGGCAGAAGTTAAAGCTGTTTGGAAAGTATCACAGATGTTTGCTTCTAGATGATGAAAAAGTTCGAAAGCTGGAAATGATAACGGTAGATTGTTCGGAACATCCTCAGATTCCTTGGTTACTTCCCTCTTTTTTAATTGATGTGTCTCATTTCCTATTTATTGCTTTAGACCTTGCTGCTCTGTAAGAAAACTTGATGTTCCCAACTGACCTTCCTTGTTTTTCATTAATTATGTAGATTTTGAGGATTTCTACGTTTCATGTATACTTGACAACAATCCTTTGGAGCTGCTTGGAGAGATGACCCTGATATCATATTCTGAAGGAACAAATAAAAACCGTCAGCGAAGCCGGCAAAACCGACAAGGTATAGAAACCTTCTCCTTCTGTTCTTAGTCATGATTGCTCAGAATCCTTTAATAACATCAGTGATTTTGTTGCAGCGGGTGTCTCATAGTGCATGGAGATTTTCGTTACTGGTGTCGCAACCTAAGGCGGCATCCAGACCAAAGCGCTGTTCGAAAAAATCCCCGAATGAGATGAGCTTAGAACTTGCAGCAACTAGTGCTCTTCCATGCGTTAAGCTGCCGACATCCATGAGGTCCGTACCTCTTCTTTATGACACACCTGACAGTCACTGATTCTAAAATTGTTAAAACACCTACATTCTTCTCCCATTCTTTCTTGATGCTCCTGAGTGAAAAACTGACTTTGAACATATTGTCACGACAGGTATGCTGCTTGGTTTGCAGACTGCTGAAATGAGGTTAAGGAGCATAATATCTCGAAGCATAATAGCTCCGAATTTACCGCCGTGGAACCGTTCATGGTCTAATGTTGTGAGTATGGACATGTTTTGAAAGTTGAACAAAGTGCAGCTCACTCAACTTTCTTGGAGGTGTTCTATTAAGGCTATGCGATATGGTGTTGTTGAAGGGACTCTTGAGGAAACAAGCCAATATCAATTTATCACGTTCTTGCTGCTTCCAAAGTTATGCATAAAACAGACCTGTGAAGAATGGAATGCCCTTCCAGAACTTGCTTTTCCAATGTCTATCCAAGGTCACGAAATAAATCCCAAACCTTCTTGTGATATTCTGTCAATGAGCATTTTATGTAAATAAACCTTGTAATATGAGCGAGACTTTGTAACATGTGGACCTATCTTCAAGTAGTTTAGGTCTAATACTTGTAATAAGCATGTAACCAAATGAAGCTCTTTTGGGTTTTCTTGTAACAAAGGCGCTGAACTTTAGACTAGCATTGTAATGAATTTCTTACTTTTGTCAAGTTGTTGAATTAATGGTTCCAAGCTGTGTTTTAAGTCACATTTTTGAAGTGTAACGCTTATAATCTTAAGAACCTGGTTTGAGGTCAAATTCCTTATGACATGAACATCTTGAGCAATTTTGATTTTTAAACAGTATCTGGACCTCAGGAGTTTTGGGTAATATTAGGCTTTAAATCTTGTAACGCTTTGGGATTTCCTTATAGGTGAAAGAAATGTTGGAATTTATGTTTATCATTTTGAGTTTGGAACATCTTAAAGAAATTTAATCTCCACTAAATTTGGAGAAAAGGCTTGGCCCCTTATGAATCTAAATGATAGTTGAACCATGCATGAAACTTGAACTCTTCTAACCATAAATATATCTCTAACTATCGATCACACATTGAACTTCGTTCTTGGAAACAGCTCTTGGAATTATCTCGGAAGTGATTTGGAATGGAGATTCAAAATCTACTCCAAATGTGACATAAGATCGATTGAAACAATAGCTTGATTTGTGTAACCCCAACCACGAGATGTTTTGCCTCGGCGAATAGATAACTTAATGCTTTGAAAGATTTTTAATTCTTCGGGGCATACTCTGAAACTTCTGAGAAACGTTAAGGAAAGCGGCCTATAGTATAATCCCGGGATCGCTATACTCCAACGCTCACACCTTGAAGTGCTTGACAGTAAGGATTCACACTTGACATCACTGCATCTGCACAAATCGGTTAGCCGTAATAAACACTCACACAAAAGTATAAAGATAACATACGAGAAGATGCGTAAGGAGGTGGGATCTTATGGTAAAAAATTAGGGTGTGACAGATGCCCCTATTTAAGTTACTTCTATCCAGAGATATGGAGATTGAAATCTTCGTCTCGACGGGATAGGAGGGACTTAAATACAAACATTGCACGAATTTTTGGCCCTAAGATGCCACCAGATGCAAGTGATATGCGAGATGATGATATGGAAATGCGAGACAAAGGGTCCTGTGGAGAAATGGCGCCACAGGGAGATAATTGGACACGACACCCAAAGAACAGACTCAACGACGCGAGACGCCACGAGAAAAGACAAAAATCCGCATTGTGGAATCTCCAAAATAAAGATATGATATAACAATACCGCCAGGAGTTCAGTAGCTTGAACAGTGAAACAAGATCTTGAAAGTGAAGGGTAGCCCACTACCAACGTGTGGCAGCTTAAACAAAGGTATCTGGTTGAAGCAAAGAAACACATGTTACCTACTATCAAACATATGATAGCCTAAACAAAGGCAACATGAAGA
Organism: Lathyrus sativus; assembly: GCA_963859935.3. NCBI lineage: Eukaryota > Viridiplantae > Streptophyta > Magnoliopsida > Fabales > Fabaceae > Lathyrus > Lathyrus sativus. The sequence continues at coordinate 4,773,602 of CAWUDS030004439.1, read as the reverse complement.
GGAAAGATAACCTACTACCGAACTTGGTAGCCTAAGCAAAGGTATCTGGTTGAAGCAAAGAAATACATGTTACCTACTATCAAACATATGATAGCCTAAACAAAGGAAACATGAAGAGGAAAGATAACCTACTACCGAACCTGGTAGCCTAAGCAAAGGTATCTGACCAAAAGGTGATGGTATATTACCTACTATCAAACGTATGATAGCCTAAGAAAAGGTGATAAACTCAAAAGGTGTATTACCTACTATCAAACATGTGATAGCCTAAGAAAAGGTAATAAACTCAAAAGGAGAGATCACCTACTACCAAACATATGGCAGTCTAAGAAAAGGTGTCTGACCAAAACAAGATGTGTTACCTACTATCAAACATATGATAGCCTAAGAAAAGGTGGACACAAAAGGAAAGATGACCTACTACCGAACATATGGAAGCCTAAGAAAAGGTATCTGACAAAAAAGAAATGGTATATTACCTACTATCAAGTGTATGATAGCCTAAGCAAAGATAATAAACAAAAGCAGGAAAGACCACCTACTACCAAACATATGGCAGCCTAAGAAAAGGTGTCTGACCAAATAACAATACTGGAGATTGTAAAACTTCACCGGGGATCTTCAGAAGAGATGTAAGTCGGTTAATCTGCAAATGTGTCCTCTCAAATAAAGAGAGATCCAATGTAATAATCTTCACCAAATTTCTCGAGAGAGATGCCATTTGATGGAAACAACTTGTGCAATGAACTCACTGAGGAGTATATTCCTGAGGAGTATTTTTGTTGTAGTTATAAAATACGTCTGAGACTCTGTAGATTCTCAAATAAAGAGAACATCTCTGTAAAGTCTTCGACCAACTTCTCTGACGGATCTCCAAAGAGATGCAATCTGTCAGGTTGATAAAATCAATGGGGATGGACAAAATGCCTTGTGGAGACTGTCCTCTGTCGTTTTGAATAAAATCTTGATCAAAACGAGCTGCTCAAATAAAGAGGTTGCTTGTAATCTGGATGCAAATTTCTGAGGAAATCTGATAATATTGTTGGAGAAATATCCATCTTCAATAGTTATCTTCATAAAACTCTTCCTGGGGGAGCCAAGTGCAAAATAAATGCATACTTGATCCACATTCAGAAGTTGGAGATGTCTACAATGTGATTGTCAAGGACCGAAGTTCAATTCAGGAAATAACTGAAGAGAAACTGTCAAGCAAGACTCGACCATTGAGGTATGAACTCAAATGGGAATGTACTAAAATAACCGTCTTCCACGAGAATCAAACTTCATGGAGAAATAGAAGTGTTGAGCTCTTTTCTGCCTAGGGCTGACAACTCTACTTGGAAGGATAAGACTCACACTAGTGGAAAAAAGGCTTTTTAAGTCGGTTAAAAATGACTTTTTAAGTCGGGTCCGAGCCCAACCTAAGAATTACCGACATAAGAAGTTTTGACTTCTTAAGTCGGTTGTGGACCTGACTTAACAAACTATTACTAGGTCGGTTAGACTGAACCCGACATAATAAGTCTAGCCTGCAGAAACCATTTATACCCGACCTAAGAACTTACTTTCTTAAATCGGGTATAATTAACCGACCTAAGAAGTTGTTTTTTTTTATAATTAAAGAATCGGTTAACAATCAAAATATTTTAAAGATTGGAAGGTTGAAAGTTCATAACAATGTAAGCCAGTATTGCTAAATTTGGTTTATTAACCAAACTAACAGTTTTTACAAATTGCAAGTTGTATCCGAAATTTACAGCTTGGAAACGCGACTCAATTATGAAAATTTCTAAAGCTAAGTTGTTACATGAGGAACAAGCCATTACGTAAATCCTACGAAATCCATAGAAACACAAGGGGGCCATTTGTTTGAATAGGCTTTTCGCATTGAAGCAGTCCCAAGGACTCCGCCGAGCGAAATACATGTTGCTATGGTGCTTGGTATATCTCGCGGTAACCACCTACATTTGAACAAACAATGAAGATTCGGTAATCACCTACATTTGAACAAACAATGAAGATTCAGTAACAGCTGACGACAGACGATATTAGAATGCCAAACCAATTGCAAGAATAAAAATCAATGGCAACTGTTTTCTCACTTATTCATGACAGGAATCATTTGCTTACCGCCAAATTTCAGAACATAACAATTGTTGGCGGCTGGTGGCAATAACTCAATAGAGCCACAGGCATCCGCAGGCAAATCACGCAAGAGAGCTCATTGAATCCATAAAGACCAGAGTTCCTGCACAAATATAGAGGAATATGTGAATATGTTGGTGAGGATACCACATACAGCAGCAAACAACATACAACAGAACAATCATCTTACGTTATTGACCCGTACCACGCCCACGACTTCACTCGTCACAACTTCGTAAGCTTTACTTTGGACAATCACAAAACAACTCCGAGTGTCTGCTGACCCAACTCGAATGATGCCTTCGCAACCTTCACGACAATAAGGGATCAAGGTATCATTCAGACTTAGAATGTACCTTCCACCAACATATATCGAAACCATCCACGAAATTTTCAACCGAATAACTCGACACATGTTCAGCAGGGACTTTACTACTCCAAGACACCCTTTGAGACAAATCAGAACCACTTCCCTTATTCTCAAATTCTCTGTAATAAAGAGTCTTAAGTGCAAACTCACCATTCCATGGCATCCAACCCCCAGGAGTAACAAGTTTTTCCAAAACAGAGTTGATAAAAACTGTTTTGGAATACTCCTTCCATGGCCTACCCAAAAGTTAAGGCATGTGAAAGCAAATGTTCACTAAAATTAACAGGTTAAACTTTAAATCAGACAAATCAAAATCAAAATGAAGATTATGCTGGTGGTAATAAGAGTACTATCAGTTAGAGGGTTAATGACATGCTTAGGATCCAAAAGGAAAGAGTAGTGTCGTAGAAGAAAAGAGATCGAAGTTAGGGTAGCTGCTGCAAGGCTTCTTCCAAGGTTTTCTCAACAGCAGGCCTGATGGAGTAGTGTCGTAGAAGAAAAGAGATCGAAGTTAGGGTAGCTGCTGCAAGGCTTCTTCCAAGGTTTTCTCAATGGAAAATTTTAGCAACTCTAAACCTTCCTTGTTCTCCTGAAAGCCAAAGAGCACATCAGCAACAGATCAAAAAATTGAGGTGGTACCCAAATATAATGCATATAAGGGAACAAGTTATAAACCATCATTATAACCTGAATGTTAGGGGCAAAACCACCTTCGTCACCAACATTTACTGCATCTTGACCATATTTCTTCTTAATCACAGCCTGAAATGACATCAACATAACCCAACATTAACAACTACTAAAAATACACTGGTATAGCTCTACAATCAATTTCACGAACCATATGCGAATAGACACCAGGAAGAACCATAAACTCCTGCATATGTATTGTATATCAATTATTCAATGTGTGTATTCTATCTCTTAAATTAATGCAAACAAGAACACAAGAGGTCTTTGAAATCATACCTGCATAACAAGCTTGTTTCCTGCATGTGATCCACTATTAATGACATTGAAAGCTGGAACAGGCAAAACCAAATTCTTGTTGCCTGCAATGTTTGCAATATGCTGCACCAAAAGAATGACCAAACAAAAGTCAGATGCATAAAAATAAGAAAAAATCTCAACCAAAAATGAACGACAAAAGAAAAATAGGCTGAGTTGGTGGGTGAGTAACTATGATGAACGAGGAGGGGTGTCACTGCTGTCAAAATTAGCAATTTCACCATCTATTCTAATAACTCAAGTGTAAAATAATAATTGTAATCAATCTGACAGTATGAGTATAATTACATACAGTAACTATCTTCTTAATGCCAAATAGCAATAAAAAATGAATACAAGTTTGACGTGAAATAGTAAATATTTTCAGTAATGAACACCTTAATTAGAATACCATGGTTCCATCATCTAACTAACAGAGGACACTAAATATAATTTAGTACCACATTTCATAAATAAACTACCTTATAAAGAGGGATTTTTAGGACTCCAGCACCAGCTTTGCACACTGCAAGAGACACTGCCAATATGGCATTTGCCCCAAGCTAAAACAAAGAGAAAAACATCAGAATTATAAAATAAAAATCAGTTAAAATTGTATCTGCCATGTTTTAGAAGTTCAGAACCAGCAGCAAGACCTTGGATCTCACCCATACTAAATTGTATGACCTTGTGAAGATGACTAGCAGCAATGCATTTGTGTCTAATAAGTTTTTTCAAGTCTATTAATTACTAGTATTTTTCAAGTGCAAAACCTATCTTGATCTTCAGAAAAACAGTTATTTTGAAAACATACCTGCTCAAGAGAATCATGAGATCTATCTTTCAGTCGCTCTAACGTGTATTGATTAGAATGTTGTCGCATGATGTTACCAATAAACTGAGCACAAAAAGAAAATGGGTAAGACTCATCATGTGGGATATTAACTTCATATTTAGAAAAGGATATAAATATATTGAAAAATGTTCACCTTCAAATCCTCATCACTTTAGAATGTCTTGAGAAATTCAGCCAAAACTTCATGGGACCTCTTTGATGGATCACTAATACATGACCCAAATTTCTTATCTTTAGTGTTCAAGAACTCTTTCCAGCCTCCAAGTTTACCCTTCATGACTTTCCTTTGTACCAATTTTACAATATCAACCAGCAACTACACACATGAAAGAGTGGATTCATTAGATTGAGAAGAAAGACAAAAGACTGACAAAGGTCAAAGTGTAAGATTCCATTCGTCTAAACAATCAGATGTATACAATTAAAACTCTCGGGATCAGCACGGCACGAGAGTAAACCTAAAATATTGAAATGAATTCCCAGCAGTGCAATAACAAGACAATGTGACTTAGTTTGATTTATACAAACAGCTAAACAATGTGAAGAGTTAAAAGCAAAGATATTGATTGAATTTCAAAAACAAAACAGAAAGGTTTCACAGTAACATTCATTGATAGGTTCAATATAGAGAGTGTATTATAATGATTTAGAAAAGTTACCTTCTTTTCTGCTGTGTCAATCTTGTCATCCATATCGAGTTAAGGAATAGTTGTCAAACAAATCCTGATTAGTATACAAGTGAAGCGGTTAATATGAGTGAGTACACGCAGCAACAGGGATGCAACATTAGAGGTGAAGGAAACCCCGAAAGAAGAAGAAAATGAAAATATTGAATGAATTTCTCACTATTTCTAGCGGTCGACGACCAAATTCTGCGGCGTTTTCCGGTTGGGTTCAATTGCAGGAAGCGGGAACACCGGCTGCGATGAATGTTGAGGGTTAGTAGTTTAGGGTTTGAGGTGATTGTTAAAATGCGTTTAAAATTAAAATAATAAATAAATAAATAACTATAAAATTAAATAAAACTTCTTAGGTCAGGTGGGCAATACCTGACTTAATAAATATGTTTTTTAAGTCAGTTAGTGAACACAGGCGACTTAAGAAATTTAATACGAATTATATTTTTTTTCTTTAATTTTTTTTAGGTCTGTTCTAAATGTAATTGACCTAACAATGTTACAAATATTTACGAAATTGCCACCGCATCACTTCTTAAGTCAGGTGGCAGGTGAACTGACTTAACAACCTCTACTATAAAGCATTTTTTCTACTAGTGTCACCCAGTCATTTGGGGATACACGGTCCAAGTGACATGACAAACAAACACAAAGATGAGGAAATGCAAATGCCATGCTATCTATCTATATGCTATCTGTATGCTAACAAAACCAAACAAAGATGAAAAAACATCCCAGGCGGCGGGCACTCAAACCAAATCTTCACAGATCAAACATTGCCTGAAGAGTGCACACTTGCTTTTAGAATTCCCTCTGGGGAACAAATATCGAACCAATCTTCGAAGATAGGAGCGTCATTGTGGATAGGTGGAGGACCATGTATGAGATCACTGTCCTGCTTTAAGGCTTTAAAACTTCTCAGGGGAATAGAAAATATTCTGCCTGGAGATATAACATCTTGATCTTACTGAAGATTTGTCACTATGAATCTCAGTTATCTTGTTGAAGATGAGAATAAAGATCTATTGGAAACGGATCCAACTCATAACTTGGAGAACCTTCACGGATAAAATGAATATCCATTTCATATGGGGAAACCTGGGTTAACAAAGTTGTTGAATACGCCGGAGTCGAGGCTTCATGGGGATGAAATAAACATCTGCTTCGCTGGAGAGGTGAAGCCAATCCGCTTCACTGAGAATTCTCAGGTCACCAACTGGAGTTTTCTTGTGTTGAGAATATTCGTTATGGAATTGTCACAACCACCTTTGATTTTCAGATGCCCCAAGTCACATGGTTCACGACAAAAAGGTCATATTGAAAGGATTTTACAGAAAACATGGCGTCCAAATGCCCCACTGTTTTCAAACTGTTGGAGAGATTCGCAGAAGCTCGACGTAACTGCCACTGATTCACGGTATAACCGAGTCTTCAAACTTGTGCTATAGATAAAGTCAAACTTGTATGGATCAAACCTCTTGGAAAATAATTTGCCCCAGGTCAGCAAACTCTTCAAAATTAATCGGTGATGCCCTCACGTAATCTTTCTAAGATATCAAGCAAATTAAGCAAGTCAGAAATGTCAATTCTGAAACTGTTAATGCAACACGTGTTTGTCTTGAAGTTTTGAAAAGAGGTATCACAATAAGTTGTGACCGAAATCACTAGTTAGGATATAAATTAATTTTATAAAGCCAACAAAAATTGAGCATGGCTCATAGGAGTCAGGAAACGATATCTCATCGAGTATGCTTTCGAACTAATCTTTACCTCAATTAGGACTTTGAGGGTTGTATTTGGGTTTAGCTTTATGATTTGTGAAACAAGGGAGTAAGGGTCAAAGTATTTGTTCCCACCCAATTCTTTTGAAAGATGCTCATTTTTGATGCCCTGCCCCAGGTTAAAACGAGGTTTTGATTTAGGAAAGACAGATTCTTCATCCAGGTTCGAAAGGTTAAATATTTTTGGTGTTTTGGAGGTTCGAAACAATGCCTTACATCATCAGTAGGACTTTATTCAAAAGTATACACTAAGAGATCTTACGTTTTACTTTGTCATCCTCCCTCCAATTATTCACCAAAGTGAGAAAATTGGGTATAGTAGGCGTTATAAATTATGAAAAATATTTTACGAGTGAAACAAATGGATTTCTTCAAGACAAACATTTAATGCATTAATTATTCGAAATAAACAAGCCATACAAGCCAAACATGCTTTTAATCAAAGAAATGAAATACGCATAAGCAAACAAAAAGAAAACACCCTGATGAGCCCTTCTCAGGATTTTATTGAGTCTTCGTACGGAATGGAGAGGCTTGTAGAATCATCTGATATGTAATCTTTAGATTCATCGTTGATATGAACTTCCCAAATAACCTTGGATCATGTTCACGGAGGACGAACCATGCTGAGGTAAAGGATTATCCTGTATGTTAGGATTGGGACCCTTAAAGGATAAGATTCCGTACTTAACCAACCTTTGAACGTCTGCTTTCAAATCATAACAGTTCTCAATATTGTGGCCTGGAGCACCTTGATGGTATGGGAAAATTTTGTCAGCCTTGTACCAATACGGAAGTTTCTTGGGTACCTTAGGTGGAGCTCTTGTCTGGATGTGACCTTTTTGAATCAAAGATGGGAACAAGTCAGTGTATGTCATCAGGACAGGATCGAAGTCTGTTCTTCTGTGTACATGACTCTGATCGTTGAATGGCTGATTTTGTTGACTTTCTTGATGTTGTGGTTGATAAGCCGGAGCGTTGACTACAGGTGATACCGCAGTAACCTGATGTGATGGCGGATACCCTCTATTGGATCATCCCTGCTGCACAACACTTACCTTGTGCTCTCTCTTTTTCACAAAACCACTCCCATACTTTTGAGCATTATTGGGAGCACTCCCTTCTTTGACTAATCTTCCTTCACGAACCCCCTCTTCCAAACGCATTCCCATGTTTACCATTTCGGTGAAGTCATTGGGCGCACTTGCTACCATTTTCTCGTAAAAGAATGGACCAAGAGTCTTCAGAAAATTTTTGGTCATCTCCTTTTCCTCTAATGGTGGTATGACTTGAGCGGCTAACTCGTGCCAACGCTGAGCATACTCCTTGAAATTCTCTTTGTCTTTCTGGGCCATAGCCCTCAACTGATCACGGTTAGGAGCCATGTCCACATTATATTAGTATTGCTTAATGAACGCTCCACCCAGATCATTTAAAGTTTGAATCTTCACACTATCTAATCCCATATACCACCTGAGCGCAGCGCCTATTAAACTGTCTTGGAAATAATGAATGAGTAATTGATCGTTATCAGTTTGTGCAGACATCTTTCTGGCATACATGATGAGTTGAATTTGAGGGCAAGTATTCCCTTTGTACTTCTCAAAATCGGGAACCTTGAATTTTGGCGGAACCTTGACATTCGGAACTAAGCACAAGTCAGAAGCACTCTTTCCAAAAAATCCTTCCCACGAAGGGCTCTTAATTCTTTCTGCATCTCGGAAAATTGGTCTTGGAAACCATCCATCCTCTCTTCAAAACCCACAGTTTCGCTGGGTGTCCTATGAAGAATTGGTTCGTCTAGGATATGTGGAGTAATATTCACACGCGGAGGTGCACTAGTCATTACAACAGTAGTTGCAGGAATGGCTTGAACAGTGGTCCTGGAAGAGACCTCAGGAACAGGTGGACGATAACCCGCAGGAGTGAAATGAGGAGGCATTCCCCACAGGAAACCTGGCGGCATGCTATAAGTCACTTCAGCATCAGTAGGCACCACTGGGATCGGTGCTGGCACAACTTCGGAGATAACAGTCCTCTGAATGTCTTGATTGTTGAGTGCAGACTGGTTGGACAGAGCTTCAACTAAACCATTCAACCTTTCCAAAATTTCCTTCAGGATTGCAACTTCGTCACGGAGCACTCTGTTCTCTTGTTCTAATTGATCCATCTTTTGGCGTCGACTGGCTCAAGTGTTGTACTGGTGATTTAGCTTGTCTGTGGAGATGAAGCAAGAGTGAGACCCCCCTAGAATGCAAAGGATGCTATGTCGATGCAAAATGCGAAATGCAAATGCAAGAATGCAAAAAGGTTTCATGGAACTCAAGTATTTATAATTATAACTGAATACCAAAGAAAACTTGTTATTTAATTTTTTGATAAAGGATTACAAGTGAATATTCTTAAAAGAGTCCTAACATAATAGGTAATAAAGTCCCAAGGAAGTCCTTCATCGGGTTTGTTGATTTGCTATTGTATCTGGACTTTCTTGCATATAAGTCGTTCACGGTCAACTTTTAAGGAATATTTTGATAGAGGAAAATAAATCCTCCATCTCTATTCTTTTCTTTGCTGAAAAATGAGGGAGAAATCCTTTGTTTATTGATGAAAGTCCTTTGAACTTCTATTGATCTTCGATAATAAAGGGAAGCCTCTTGTATTTGTCCTTTTGAGTTTCTTGATTCTTCGATTAGTGTCCTTAACTTCCTTAGGTCATCCGAGTTAGGACTCTTAAAAGAATATTTCAAAATATTTTATTTTGTAATCCTTATTGGTTCTACAATGTTTATAAATAAACTCGGGATTCCATGAAACCAATGCAATATGATGCTTTATGGATGCAACAAAAACAAGTAAGCACATAAAGACACAAAGGTAAACAAACGAGGGAGACCCTAGGTTTGCAACGAGCATGGATCCAAAGGGTGTTGCACCCCAAAATTTGACCAACCATTTCTCGTTATTTGGCTTATGTTTCAACTCGTTTCATTTTGCATCCGCATATCGCTTTCATTGCATTTTTTTCAATCAGATTGACTTTATCGAGATCACAGCCTTTTCCGGGTGTTTCAGGCTAGTTCGAATACGAGGATTTATTTTGGGAGTAGTGCTCTTCCCGGTGTTTTCAGCTTTTGCTGTTGTTTTTGAAGATATTTCGGTGTCCGAATTTTTTATCGGTTATCTCGTTGCGTTCTCGCAGTTTGGCTCGCCGATTTAATTGATGTTTTTGTTCCTTATGGAATTATTGGCTGTTCCCTGAGGTTTATTTTGTTAATTGGTTAGCTTAGAAATTATTTCAGATTTTAAATGTTTTTTCTTTATAAAATAGAGTTTGAATAGATTTTAAGTAGTGTCTAGAAGTTAATTGTTTTTTTCTAGAATATTAAATAAATAGAATAATTTCTAGATATTAATTGATTTCTTTATCTAGAATGTTTTTTAGATACGTATTAATAGTCTTTTTCTATTTTTAATAAATTTGATTCCTTTTTTTTAGATATTAATTGATTTCTTTTTAGATTTTTAACTCTTTTTAGATGTTAATATAGATATTAATTGGTTTGCTTAGAGAATTAATAGGTTTAATTTCCTTTTAGATTTAATTTGATTTTAGAATTTAATAGATTTAATTTCTTTTTAGGATTAATTAGATATTAATTAGGATATTAATCATTTTAATTAGTCATTAGGATATTAATCATTTTAATTAGGATTTTAAGTAGTCTTAAGTCTTTAATCAGATTAATTAGCAATTAATATGGTCTAGACTTTAATCCCTTTCCGTTTGAGGTTAATTAGCTTTAATCATCTTAAGTTTCATTTAATTCAGTTTACTTGGTCTTAATCATCACTATTTGGATTTAATTGAGTCTGAGTGGTGGGCCACTTGTCCTTTTGGAGGCCCACGAGTCTAGCAACGTGCCACATGTCAGTATAAAAGGGACCCCACGTTTTCTCTCTCTCCACGCCACCTCACTCACCAATGGCTGACACATCACAGGAATGCAATACCACACTCATCCACGCGTCTCTCTCTCCCACCTCATCACCACGTGTCACACACCTGTCCTCCACCCATCTCTCACCGCCGGCATGCAAACTCCGGCGACACTTCGCCGGAGAAATCAAAACTCCCCCATAACCATCGCTGGTAACTGCAAAAACCACTGGTAACCATCACCGGAAGTCATAACCGTCACCGGAACTCCACAATCTTTCCAGAAACTCAACTTCTCCACCGTGTTCTTCATCATTCCCCAGCAACCTACAAGAAACTCATCACGTTCATGGCGAATTTTCCAGATTCGTTCAAATCTTCATCAAGATTTTCCGGATCTCCGTTCATCACCATTCAAGAATATCATCAGTTCTTCACCTAATTCCTCAGATCGTCAAGATGTTTTCCCAGATCCTCAAGAACTTCATCACTTTCATCGAGCACCATCATCGTTTTCAAGGTGTTTCTAGAAATTCCTTCAAGCCTTCATCGTGTTTTGAGCTTTTCCAGATCTTCAAGCAAGATCCATCAACGCCACAACAATCCTTCCAAACCTTCATCAACATTGTCCGAGTTCACCACCTCCGTCCAGATTTCCAGAAGCCATCAACAAGATCTTCAGGATCTTCATCATTTTTCCAGAAGCTCAACCAATCATCAAGCATCCATCTAGATTTTTTCAACTACATGGATCTTCATTATATGTTCATCCATTTCCTAGTTCTTCAACGAACTTCATCGTATTCATCGTCTTTGTGTTTTTCTTCGGAAATGTTCAAGATCGTTCGTTAACATCATCTGAAGACTCATCAACAATGGCATCTTCAAACATGCAAGCCACGATCCATTTCACAATCTCAATAGACGAGGTAACTCTATCAGGTTCACGGATCTTTATCGGGTTTGTGTTTGTTTAACGTTGAAGAAGGAGATAAGCTCAAGATTGAGCCAAGAAAGGAATTCTCGTGTTGATCGGATGAGAGTGTGGAGGAACTAGCAAAGGTTTGAGACAGAGAGAGGGTTGGAGGGATGAAGCAGACGGCCGCTAGGGTTATGCTATCATGGATTGAAGGAAGACGAAAGAGTTTTTGGACTCCCTGGGATTGGTCAATGGGCCTTTGGCCCAATTATTATTATTTTTCCATACCCTCCGTTTGCAAATTCACCCCGTCCCCCTTTGTGTTCTTGTTGTTTGGGCTGGGCCCATTCAATTGCTGGATTCACACTCAATTTCCCAACACGCACCCCCTGCTGGAGTTTTGGTTGACTGTTGGGCTGGGCCCAGTGGATTCCTGGCTATGCACCCCCGTTGCCTCACGCACCCCTCATTTTCCCTTCCCTTTTTTTTTGTGTTTTTGCTGATGTATTGTGGGCTCAAGCCCAATGGTTTTTTTTACTGCTCTACACCCCTATTCAAGTTGTACCCCCTCCCCTTTATTTTCTAGTTTTTGCTTTGTATTGAATGTGTACTTGTAATAGCTTGTAGATTTATTTTTCTATTTTTCTTTTAGGAATTCTAGTTTTATTTTCCTAGAATATTATTACATTTTTTTAGTATAGATTTTATATGTTAGAATTTATATTCTATTCTAGTTTTATTTTCTCTTATAGGATATTATAGAATATTATGCATTGTATACAAAATTTTCATTTCTATTTTCTTTTAGGATAGCATAGAATCTTATATAGAATTTTCAGGTTATTTTTTATTGTGCAATTTACATAGAATTTCCTATTTTTTTAGATAGTATTTCTTAGAATATTATTGTATATAGAAGTTTCATTTCTATTTTTCTTATAGAATATTATAGCGTTTTAGGATAGAATTTTTATGCTATTTTCTATATGCATTTCCTCTTAGAATTTCTTTAGAGTATTTTCTATTAAGAATTTATTTTCAATTTTAGGAGTAGAATATTATTTCCATTTGTTACTGGATTTCTCTCCTCATCTCTCTTCTGCTATCTGGTTTTATTTTGGATTTTATTCCGGGCTGGCCGTGTGACATGATTCAATTGGAGAATGATTTTTGATATTATTTCTCTATCTTGTCTTTGACACGGATATCAATACGCTACCTCCTAGAGTTTGATTTATCGTATAAGTCAAATCATGATGGTCTAAGCGTTACATTGGTTCTGATTCGAACGTCCTCATCAAGGATCCAGAGAGGAGAAGATTGGAATGGAGCTTGCACACATGTCAAGAGCCAACGAAGTTGCTTCGTTCGATATCATCTTTCTTATTCAAGTCTTCATGCAACTGTCGAGTGTTGTGAGCTGTGGCGTTAGATACGTGGGAAATGACAATCGAGCGGTCTCCCCTCGATCGTCTAGAGTGTTTAGTCTAGCACCCTTTGGGTGATATACGACATACTCGCTCCTACGCCTTAGGTTCTTGCGTGTGTGTCCCGAGTTCCTTCCCGTTTAGGCGTGTTAGGCCTGCTTCCTCTTTGTTCTCGCCCCCGCGCGATCGAAACCCTTTTCTCTCGCATTCAGGCGATTGAGACCCCTTCTCTTGCCCCTGTGTAATCGAGACTTGTTTTCCGTGGTGCGCCGAACTATGTTTGCTCTGATCTCTCGTACCAGACGAGAGTACGTAGGCATAGGATTGCGATGATCCTAGCGAGCTACCTTTTTCCCTTTTGCTGTAGTTAGCTGAACTACAGATGCTCTGATTTTTCATACTAGACGAGAATATGTAGGCATAGGATGCGATATCCTAGCGAGAACACTAGCAACTAACTTCTCTGTTCTCTCGCTGCCGTGCGATCGAGACTTTCCCGCTGACGACTAAGCTATCCCTTTCTCTTGCCCGAGCGCAATTGAGGCCATACCGTAGTTCTAGTTCTCGTAGGTTCCCATACCTTTAAACCCGACATACTACGTCCGTTCTACCACAAATAGGTAATGCCTAAGTCTCCAACGAGCGATCAACATACACCTAACTGCTAGAATGCGCACGCTAGTATCGTCAATCCTTTCTCTCACCCCTGTGTGATCGAGAACACCCCGGATAGCCGTAGTTAGCTGAACTACGTTTGCTCTGATCTTTCGCGCCGTGTGAAAGTACGTAGGCACAAGATGCGATATCTCGACGAGCAAATTCCCCCGTATTTTCTCGAACTACGTTGACTATGACTTTCCCATTGCACAAGGGAATACGTAGGCATAGAGCACGATGCTCTATCGAGTCAGTTTCTTTCCGTTTAGATTTAGAAGTCGTAGCTAGATTGTTTTTCAACAGTAGACAAACCAGCAAGCGTGGATCCCATCGAGTACAATGGACGTGAGGGGTGCTAATACCTTCCCCTTGCGTAACCGACTCCCGAACCCAGACATGGTTGCGATGACCTTGTCTTATACCTTTTCGTCAGGTTTTTTCCGATCGTTTCCTTTCCCGTTCCGTGGGATAAATAACGAAAGGTGGCGACTCTTCTGTTTTGTCGACACCTTATTTTCGCAGTAGCGACAACTGGCGACTCTGCTGGGGACTGCGATGGTTTCCTGGGGATCCAACGTCCCCTATGCGAGTCAATCGGGGGATCCAACGTCCCTGGGAGAGTCAATCCTAGCGCTTGTTTGCTTGTCTGTGGGTGTTTATTTTTGTGTTGTATTTTGTATACTGATGTATTTACATTCCCCGCACTATATTATTATCTGTTTCTATTGTGCTGTTGTGGGAGGGGAGCTCTGATGAGTGATAAGCCAGACCCAGGCTTGAGTGTACATAGCATTAGTTGTGGAAAGTAGTGGGTGCATGCTTGCTTTGCAGGTACTAGTGTCTCACAAAATCCACGCTCAGACGAGGTTCTCCCGGTTGACTTCTTTTCCAGCCCTTTGGGCTTGAGGGGTTGTTGGTTTGGAGGATTGTCGACTCTAGGGACCGATCACTTGTTATTCAACTAAGTGAGGCCGCTTCAAGAGATGATGATGCCACACCTTCTGGGTATCGTATCATCGTTTTTGAAAGTCTGTGACGCTGATGACCGCATAGGATGCCGAACCTGTCAGTTTAGGTCCATACCTGTGAGTGGGAGGGTTTTTGCAGGAAACTTGACTTCCAGCCTACCCGGTATTTTGGTTTCTCTCGTTAGAGCGAACTTATCCTGTCAGCGGCACAGCAGTATTCAGAGCTTTGTGGGGGTTGTGATCCTGTGTTTGTTGCATCTTGCATTGCATTTCATGTGCATCTCATGCTTGCATATCCACCCTCAGCCGGAACAGAGAGCTTACCCGTCTTTTGTCCAACTCGCAGTTGATTTACCGGCATTCGCTTTGGACTTGAATTAGTTTCTAGAAGGATCATGAACTCCGTAGAGCAGAATCAGGTTGTTACCAGGGAAGAGTTTGAACTGTTGAAGAACCGGTTGAGTCATATCATGGAAGCCATAACAGCCATGACTAGATGAGAGGACAATGTTCAGAGGACTCCGGTGAATAATGTTGCTTAAGCCCAGCCTGTGCAGATTCCTGTCAGAGATAAAGATGCGTCTTCTCTCCACAACACCGACTATCAGCATTTCACTTTCCCTGTGCCAGATCATCAGAGGGCTGCTCCGAAGGTTAATGCTGAGAACCCGCGAACTGTTGAGTATATGAGAAGATTTCAGCTGTTGGAAGATCAGATTGCTACCCTGATGAGTAAGAATACTCTTAATCTGAATGTTGCGAGCATGTGTCTAGTGCCAGGCCTTGTGTTGCCTCCAAAGTTCAAGATGCCCAATTTTGAGAAATACAAAGGGGATAGTTGTCTGAAGCTACATTTGGTTATGTTCTGCAGAAGAATGACTTCACATGTTACCAATGACAAGCTTATGATTCACTGTTGCCAAGATAGTTTGATCAGAGCATCTTTGGATTGGTACATGCAGTTGGAGAGTGATAGCATTAAATCATGGTCAGATTTAACCAATGCCTTCGTAAATCAGTACAACTACAATCCGGATATGCCTCCTAGTCGCGTGCAAGAATTATCTCATACGGAGAATGAATCCTTTAGGGGGTATGCGAAGAGATGGAGAGAATTGGCTGCTCGTGTTCAACCACTGCTTCTGGAGAGAGAAATGGTTGACCTCTTCTTGGGTACTCTGAAGGGCCGTTATTATGACATATTGTTCAGTTGTGCAAGCTTTGCGAAATTGATAAGAATAGGAGAGCTTGTTGAGAGAGGGCTCAAGAATGGAAAGATACGTGACGCTCCTATGTCCCAATTGATAAGGATGAATCAGTTGTCAGTTCCCAGGAGGAATGGGAAGGAGGAAGCGATGTTGTCTCAGAATCTCTAGCATCTCAAGCTCAGTTTTCAGACACTTCGAGTGTTCAGAGCCAGCAACCGGTTGGGTCTGTATGTCAGATATATGTTCCCTGCCAGAGTCAACAGTCAAATCATCGTCAGATGCGTCAGCACACCCGGCGAAGACCAAGGAAACCTGAAAGGCAGTTTACTTAGCTACCGGTGTTGTACAGTCGGTTGTTGCCATATTTGGTCAAAGGTGGGATGATAGTGCCGAAAGAGAGTAAGCCAATGACCCCGCCTTACCCTCCAGGTTTTGATGCCAACGCCCGCTGTGAGTACCATGTTGGGGCACAGGGGCATTCAACAGATGACTGTAAGGTGATTCGAAGCCAAGTGGGTGTATCAATCACGCCTCAGGGTGTTCAGATTAACGACCTTCCTTCATCCAACCAAGTGGGTGTATCAGTTCAGGTTATGGGAGAGTTCACTGATAGCAGATGTTCAGAAGAGTATCCGGATGATTTCGACGATCGATTCTAAAGATGGCTGGCTCAGCAGCAAATCAAGTTCGAAAAGCCCGGTTCCCAGAAGCTAGCAATCTGTGTTCTATCATGTCATTTCTTTGCATTTGTAGTTCCTTTTCTGTTAAAGCGCAAATTTCATTCGTAAAACTTGTATTGTTTTCAATTGATAGTGATAATGAAATGAATATGCATGTTTTGAATTAATCCATTCGCGTTCACTCAATTTTTACAGATATCCAACGCTTGGTTAAGCGGAATCCGGGGAGGATGACGAAGTTTATAAGACGCGCAAGCTTCCGATTGTATGCTTTTGAAAATAAAACCTGCTGATGATGTACATACATTGTTTCAAATCCCTAAACACTGGAGTTATAAGGAAGATAATCCCTTGTCAACCCCTTTGAGCCTAGTAGTAGGAGTTTCTTTCGGAACACGAAAAACCCTCAATCTTAACCCGGGGCAGGGTAGGTGTTAGCTAATTTGACCGAGCGTCCAAATTGCAGAAAGGAGTGTCCGTTCGAGGATCAATCACACCTCTAGAGGTCGTGCCTAAAAAACCGCAGTGGTTAAGCGTCAGGAGTGAAACAGTCACATTATTCCCCAAAGAGTCAGACAACCAGTGTGACACGACTTGTTCAACAAAAAAAAAAGAAAAAGAATCAAAAGCCCGCTAAGTCAAAATTTGAAAAGAAATGACTTACGCAAAAATGAGGGCATCCCGCTGAACTTAATAATCAAAAAAGCTCAAAAGAGTCAGTCCAGGCAAAAATTAGGGAAAGCGAAAAAACAAAAACAAAAAAACACGAAAAGGATTACAAAAGAAAAATCCTCGAAGGAAATAGAAGTCGTGTGACCCCAAGTGGCCAAGACGAAAAGTGAGTGGCTGTCACTCTAAAAACTCATGGTTTCTCGAACTATCACTCCTATCTTTCAACCTCTGAGAAGTGAGCGCTAAGGTCGAATTAGCTAAATGTAGGATGGGAGAACATCAAGGTGAACGGGTGGGTTAAAATAAATTTTGAGCCTTTATCCTTTCCTTCAAAACCGTGAACCTGACCACGTTACAACCAGAAAAAGTCCTAATTGAAGCAGGTTTGTTTCGAAGGCATACTTCGGTAAAGATCGCATCGAAACTGACTCCTAAAAGGGTTCTTCTTACCCTGTTGGTACTGATGTTGATATTCTGATAAATGATTTGTTCATTATATGCCATAAACTGTTTTTTCCATTTCCAGTGAACAGATTGGATGTCAAAACTGTCATATGCATTGCATTAATATATCTTTTATGCAGAACAACTTGTTTTACTCACAAGTAAGCGCTTGGCAGCAGGAAAGTTTCCTACAGTTAAAAGTCTGATCAGGGTAGAATGCGGAACATCCGAATACTCTGTGAACCGGGGCAAGCTATATCAAGTAATCCCTAATGATGTCAGCCGTCCAAAGTCAGTTATTCTGAAGCAGTCAGGTCGAGATTTGATGAATCTCTCGAAGACAACCAGGATATTTCCCCGCAGATCCGTCAATCAGGGGCAAAGTCGTTGTAGATAGGGGCAGACCACTCTAAGAAAAGTGCAGAAGTTGTTTCTTGCCCGAGGGGCATTTGATCCGAAGCATCTCTCCGAGGTTCAGAGTGCTAGGGCACTTCATGTCAGACTATCAGGGTACATATTTTTAGATTTCCATTTGAGGAATATCCCCACAGAGATCCTACAGAATGGGGCATATCAGAAGCGAAGGAATTGTTCCTCTCCGCTACTCAGAGCTACTCAAGCAGGTTCAACCAATCTTCAAGTGTGAGACGAATGTCGGGAAGTCGTGCTATTATCCCTTGACCCTTCAACCAGAGACCGTGAATTCAGACAGAATGTTTTCCAGCGTCAGTTGTACTGGACCCATCACGGATAGCCTAAAAGCCCAATTCCACTGGCGATCACCAGGAAGCCCCATCCATATTGGCAAGCACCGTGAGGCCCAATCCGTGTTGGCGCACTAGTCTCAAAATCTAATCTTCATTAATACGTAGGAAGACTCCATCTATTTTCCCCAACAAAGTCCAATGGTCATTGGCACGTGTAAGCTATCCCCAGGGAAGTACAATCAGACTTAGCACATTTGGTTATCTCCAGGGGAGTCGGCTCACCTTTCCAGCATTTATTTTGCTGGAATAATTCTGTGATACCGGGTTATCCCCAGCGGAGTTGGCTTTGTCTTCAACATTTATTTTGCTGAAGCGGTTCTGTTATATCCAGCTTTCTCCAGCAGCCCGAGCCTGCATTTGCATCTTGCATATATCATCATATTTGCATCATATTTGCATTTCATCGTCAAATGCGTAGCATTTCAGCTTATATGGAGCATTACGCCATAGAAAAATCCAAACATACGCATATGCATGCGAAACATAAGCCAGTTTTTCTATCAGCCTTCCGTGGCAACGTGAATCACTCTGCAATCAGTTCAGGGGCATTTATCCAGCAGCTTTGTTCAGCCAGCTCTTTGGTATTTGATTTTCAGATCATACGACGGTTACGCTTTTTCCATCAATCATTTGATGATGACAGATTTTTCTGCGGAAGTTTGGTTTCGTTCCTCCAGCATTTATTTTGTTGGAACGCCTCTTGGCATTTTCATCGTGTATAGCATCTACCCAAACGCGTAGCATTTCCATGTCGTATGGAGCATTATGCTATTTTTTCAAACATATACATTTTGAAACGTAAGCCAGGTTGGTTACCTCTTCATTTTCAGGTGTTTTTCCCTACAGGTGATTGGAATTCTTGTTCAAGATGGTTTTCGAATATTTAATTTTTTGGCATGATATATGTGGTAATAACGTTCGTCCTATCATGTATTCCTTTATTAGAGTTGCTTGATTAAGTTTCTCTTCTTCCCCAGCGGAGTTTTTCCTCAGGTTGCTGTTACGTCAGCATTAAAAGACTTCACCATTAGACCGTTGGAGTTGTTGCCCATTTTGGTTCAAGATGAATGTCTGGCAGTTGACGTCAGAAATTCCCCTAGTAGAGTTTTCCTCGGATTGTTGTTACGTCAGCGTGAAGAATCTCGTGGATTAAAACTTTGGAGATTATACCCGTGTTGACGGAGATTTTTACCCGTGTTGACGAAGATTGTTACCCGTGTTGACGGAGATCCTTACCCGTGTTGACGGAGATTTTACCTGTTTTACCCGTGTTGACGGAGATTTTTACCCGTGTTGACGGAGATTTCTACCCGTGTTGACGGAGATCCTTACCCGTGTTGACGGAGATTTTACCTGTTTTGACCCGTGTTGACAGAGATTTTTACCCGTGTTGACGGAGATTTTTACCCGTGTTGACGGAGATTTTACCCGTGTTGACGGAGATGTTACCCGTGTTGACGGAGATTTTTACCCGTGTTAAAGGAGACTTTTACCTGTGTTGACGGAGATTTTACCCGTGTTGACGGAGATGTTACCCATGTTGACGGAGATTTTTACCCGTGTTGACGGATATTTTTACCCGTGTTGACGGAGTTTTTACCCGTTGACGGAGATGTTACCCGTGTTGACGGAGTTGTTATCTATGTTGACAGAGTTGTAACCCGTGTTGACGGAGATTTTACCTATTCTTACCTGTGTTGACAGAGATTGTTACCTGTGTTGACAGAGATCTTACCCGTGTCGACGGAGTTGTTACCCAAGTTCGCGCTTTACGTAGCGCAAATACCCGTAGTGTCGAAAAAATTCCCCGCAGAGTTGCTTGTTCAAGTCTTCGGATGCCAGATTAGCACTTTTATTTAGTGCCTCATCTGTTTCCTCGGAAAAAGATGTCAAGTTCGCGCTTTACATAGCGCAAATACCCGTAGTGTCAGAAAAATTCCCCGCAGAGTTGCTTGTTCAAGTCTTCGGATGCTCGGTTCGCACTTTTATTTAGTGTATGCCCGTTTCTGAGGAAATGGAAGGTCAGAGATATTGACAGTTCGCACTTTTATTTAGTGTATGCCCGTTTCTGAGGAAATGGAAGTTCATAGATATTGACATTCTGCGCTTTTATTTAGTGCAATGCTCGTTTCTTCGGGAATGGAAGATCCAGGATAGTATATGGATGACGCACTTTACGTAGTGTATGCTCGTTTCTTCGGAAATGGAAGATTCAGGATAGTACATGGATGCTGCACTTTTATTTAATGTATGCTCGTTTCTTCGGAAATGGAAGGTCAGAGATATTGACAGTTCGCACTTTTAATTAGCGTATACCCATATCTGCGGAAATGGAAGGTCAGAGATATTGACAGTACGCACTTTTATTCAGTGTATGCCCGTTTCTGCGGAAATGGAGGTTCAAAAATATTGACGATTCACGCTTTACGTAGTGCTTGCTCGTTTCCTCGTAAACGAAAAGTCAAGGATAAGACTCACCCAATCATGGGATACACGACCCAAGTGACAAGACAAACAAACACAAAGATGAGGAAATGCAAATGCCATGCTATCTATCTATATGTTATGCGTATGCTAACAAAACCAAACAAAGATGAAAAAACATCCCAGGCGGCGGGCACTCAAACCAAATCTTCACAGATCAAACATTGCCTGAAGAGAGCACACTTGCTTTTAGAATTCCCTCTGGGGAACAAATATCGGACCAATATTCGAAGATAGGAGCATCATTGTGGATAGGTGGAGGACCATGTATGGGATCACCGTCCTGCTTTAAAGCTTTAAAACTTCTCAGGGGAATAGAAAATATTCTACCTGGGGATATAACATCTTGATCTTACTGAAGATTTGTCACTATGAATCTCAGTTATCTTGTTGAAGATGAGAATAAAGATCTATTGGAAACGGATCCAACTCATAACTTGGAGAACCTTCACCAATAAAATGAATATCCACTTCATATAGGGAAACCTGGGTTAACAAAGTTGTTGAATACGCCGGAGTCGAGGCTTCATGGGGATGAAATAAACATCCGCTTCGCTGGAGAGGTGAAGCTAATCCGCTTCACTGAGAATTCTCAGGTCACTAACTGGAGTTTTCTTGTGTTGAGAATATTCGTTACGGAATTGTCACAACCACCTTTGATTTTCAGATGCCCCAAGTCACATGGTTCACGATAAAAAGGTCATATTGAGAGGGTTTTACAGAAAACATGGCGTCCAAATGCCCCACTGTTTTCAAACTGTTGGAGAGATTCGCAGAAGCTCGACGTAACTGCCACTGATTGACGGTATAACCGAGTCTTCAAACTTGTGCTATAGATAAAGTCAAACTTGTATGGATCAAACCTCTTGGAAAATAATTTGCCCCAGGTCAGCAAACTCTTCAAAATTAATCGGTGATGCCCTCACGTAATCTTTCTAAGATATCAAGCAAATTAAGCAAGTCAGAAATGTCAATCCTGAAACTGTTAATGCAACACGTGTTTGTCTTGAAGTTTTGAAAATAGGTATCACAATAACTTGTGACCAAAATCACTAGTTAGGATATAAATTAATTTTATAAAGCCAACAAAAATTGAGCACGGCTCATAGGAGTCAGGAAACGATATCTCATCGAGTATGCTTTTGAACTAATTCTTACCTCAATTAGGACTTTGAGGGTTGTATTTGGGTTTAGCTTTATGATTTGTGAAACAAGGGAGTAAGGGTAAAAGTATTTGTTCCCACCCAATTTTTTTGAAAGATGCTCATTTTTGATGCCCTGCCCCAGGTTAAAACGAGGTTTCGATTTAGGAAAGACAGATTCTTCATCCAGGTTCGAAAGGTTAAATATTTTTGGTGTTTTGGAGGTTCGAAACAATGCCTTACATCATCAGTAGGACTTTATTCAAAAGCATACACTAAGAGATCTTACGTTTTACTTCGTCATCCTCCCTCCAATTATTCACCAAAGTGAGAAAATTGGGTATAGTAGGCGTTATAAATTATGAAAAAATATTTTACGAGTGAAACAAATGGATTTCTTCAAGACAAACATTTTATTGCATTAATTATTCAAAATAAACAAGCCATACAAGCCAAACATGCTTTTAATCAAAGAAATGAAATACACACAAGCAAACGAAAATAAAACACCCTGATGAGCCCTTCTCAGGATTCTATTGAGTCTTTGTACGGAATGGAGAGGCTTGTAGAATCGTCTGCTATGTAGTCTTTAGATTCATCATTGATATGAACTTCCCAAATAACCTTGGATCATGTTCACGGAGGACGAACCATGCTGAGGTAAAGGATTATCCTGTATGTTAGGATTGGGACCCTTAAAGGATAAGATTCCGCACTTAACCAACCTTTGAACGTCTGCTTTCAAACCGTAACAGTTCTCAATATCGTGGTCTGGAGCACCTTGATGGTATGGGCAAAATTTGTCAGCTTTGTACCAATACAGAAGTTTCTTGGGTACCTTAGGTGGAGCTCTTGTCTGGATGTGACCTTTTTGAATCAAAGATAGAAACAAGTCAGCGTATGTCATCAGGATGGGATCGAAGTCTGTTCTCTTGTGTACACGACTCTGATCGTTGAATGGCTGATTTTGTTTATTTTGTTAATGTTGTGGTTGATAAGCCGGAGCATTGACTACAGGTGATACCGCAGTAACCTGATGTGATGGCAGATACCCTCTCTTGGATCGTCCCTGCTGCACAACACTTACCTCGTGCTCTCTTTTTTTCACAAAACCACTTCCACACTTTTGAGCATTATTGGGAGCACTCCCTTCTTTGACTAATCTTCCTTCACGAACCCCCTCTTCCAAACGCATTCCCATGTTTACCATTTCGGTGAAGTCACTGGGTGCACTTGCTACCATTTTCTCGTAAAAGAATGGACCGAGAGTCTTCAGAAAAATTTTGGTCATCTCCTTTTCCTCTAATGGTGGTATGACTTAAGCGGCTAACTCGCGCCAACGCTGAGCACACTCCTTGAAATTCTCTTTGTCTTTCTGGGCCATAGACCTCAACTGATCACGGTCAGGAGCCATGTCTGTTGCACCCCAAATTTTGGCCCCTTAGATTCCCATTATCATTTTAGGAGCATAGTCATGAATTATCTAACCTTAACCCAGTGCAAGTTTGTCTTTGTCAAACCAGAGATGAATCAGGGTTTCGTGCAGTCAAAATCAAAACTTCAAGGATGTGATTAGTCAATGTTTTGGGATCATTCAATTATGAAAAAAGGTCAAGGGTATCATATAATGACAATTGAGAATCCAATTTGAGGTTGTTACCCCAGAATCCAGAGCAGTGCATTTCAGGGCACCCGATTAGGGTTTCTGACTAGTAAAGTCAACTGTAGTTTGACTTTGATATTGGAAGGTGTTTTAATGGTGAGATTATGATCCATTAAGTTCATATAGCTTAATAAATTTCATTCAAGAAGTTTCAAAGTCTCAGGAGGTCCAGAATGTCAACAGGCGACTCAGTAGTCACCGATCGGTCGTACGGTTGACCGAAAGGTCAACTCTCCAAATTTTAGGAATTGGACTTAAAGTTGTGAAACAAAATTGTTCCTTATGTCATATTGGACTTTCATATCAATTTTCATGACCATTGGATCAAGGATGAAGGAGTAATCAAAAAATCGGGAAATTAGGGTTTTGAAAGGGGCTAAACCATAACTCCTTAACCACACATCCAATTGAGCTGGTTCAAAGCTCATTTGGAAGCTCTTGACAAGTCCTACAAAAGTACCTAAGTGGTCCATTCTCAGAAAATGCATAGATTTGGAGTTATGATCAAATTCATTTCTAGAGGGGAAAAAGACTTAGAGAAATTTCACTTTTAAGTTCAGTTTTTAGCAACTTTGGAAGGATTTTTGGCCAAGTTACTTTGGGAAATTGAAAATCATGAAACATTAATGTTTTAGAGCTATTTGAGGGCTTTCTAAAAAGTACTAGCACATCTCAAAAGGATTTGTGAGCTGAAAGTTATGGTCATGGCAAGTTGGTGGTTTTTCACTTTAGTCACACATTGTCAAAATTCAAGAATTCATTCTTTCATCAAAGTTGGCCAATCTCAGCTTGTGAAACATGTTGTATCTGATATGTGAGGTGTTTGTAGCATGAAAGAACAAAGGATTATGCAGAAATTTGAAATCTCCAAAGCCAAAGCAAGTGGCTTGCAAGTTGCTTTGCAACTTGCATTCAAAAGTGAAAAACAAGCATGAGGTGTAAAAGTGATTCTGAACCAGCCACAAGCCTATACCTCTAGCCTGCATTTAGCCCTCTAAAAATCATCATTTGCTTGACTAATGAGGCTTACCTATCAGCCAAGGAAACCCTCTTGTGGAGGTTTGATCTAAAAATGAAAAAACCTTTCTTCAAATCTGCCCCAAACCACTTCCTTGCCTATAAATAGAGCCCTCACCACTTCATTCTCAAGACAATATCAATTCTAAAAACCAGAGAAATTGAAAGCTTTCACTATTTCCACTATTTGCCTCAAAATCTCAAAATCTCATTTTCACAAAAAACCTTCAAAATCTGCCTTGGGAGATTTGCTGCCAAATTCATTTCTCTATATTTAAACTCATCAACAACCATCCACACAATCTACAAATATGATATAGAAGGTGTCCAAACCATTAAACCTCTCAAAAACCTCATTTTGCAAAAAGTCAACTTCTACATCAAGTTACTCTGACCAAAAGCCACAAATCGTACCAAATCTTGTTCTAGACATTTCCTTGGTGTTCCAATCATTCAAACACCTCTTATATATTGTTTTTAAACTGTCCAAAGCATTGAAAGTGATAGGGGAAGTTTATTTCTTCAACTGTCATAGAAGTTGTGCATTGCTTCAAAAAGAAGACAAGTTTCAAAGCAAAAGGGGTTGATTGAAGTTCTCTGGGTTTCTTGGAGTTCTAGCTTGTTCAACATAGTCTAAAAGAGGTATGTGATCTATGCATCTTTCATTTTACATCATTTTCCATGTTTTGGGCATTTGGATGAATTGTGTTGAAAAGTATAAACCATGAGTGTGCAAATTTTCATGACAATTGGTTTTGATTGTGGTTAATGTCCATAAACATTTGGATATATATTTGAGGTTTGTGTGGATGAGCACGTGGACATATCCTGCTATTTTGACCTTTGACAGTTGTTGTTCCTTTGATTGTGCAAATTGTTCCCATCATATCACTTTTTGATGCAAAAAGAATATGCCTCTATCTTGAACCCTGCCATATTTGTTTTATCATTCATGACAGGTGTGTGTGTTTGTGTCTTGGTTAAAAGTGATTTCCATTTAAATCATATTCTATCAAAACAGTTTTGGTCCTTTGCCCCAAACAACATTCCAGCCTTTACTTTAAATGCATCATGTTCATTTCATGAAAATATCCTGCTGGTCATGTTTAGAATATGTGCATACTATCTGTTCACATATTTTGAAATCAAACTTTGAGCATGAAACTTGGAAGCCACCCTGTTTGCAAAACTGCCTTGAATTTTCTCTCACTTTCACATAGCAGTTGAGGTTTTAGCATGTGTATGAGCATTTTGAGCATACAAACTTGATGTAAAATTTGTGAAATACATTTGAATTTTCTTTCTAGCTATAGCATGATTGCCTTGGTCTTGGGTTCTAAAAACACATCATACCATGAATATAAGTGGAACTCACATATCATTTTTCAAAACAAACCTGTTCTACATCAAGTTCTCATGGAGAAACATTACATTCATCCTTCATGAGCTGTTTGCATTGTGCCTTACCTTTATTTCCCACTGACCCAATTTGTGCTAATCAACTGCATTCCAAATATCACTTTTTGCTATGAAGAGACCTTTTCCATTTCCATTTGATTTATAGTTGGCCTACATGACTAAAATCATTCGTATACATGTTTTAAACTTGCTTGAGGTGTTGACTTGTTGTAAATATGCTTGGACATGTTTTTAACCATGCTTCATGCATCATCAAATTACCAAAATACAGTTGTAACATCATTTTCATGACCAAATACTTTTAAATTTAGTTTGATGTTTGGACTCATTCATCAAGATGTATATGACTTGTGTGCATGATATATTTGATCTATGTGTGCATGGAACTGGTTTGGGCAACATTGTGCATTTCATCAAAAACATCAAATTGGCAACTCAGACCTCATTTTTTTGCAACAGTCTGATTTTGGTTCCAAAATATATTTGAATTCATCTAAAACCATATGTATGAGGTGTGAATATGATCAAATTAACTTGGAGATGTTTAAAATTAAAAATGTACATCATGATGCATTTCATTACACATCCCTGCAACTCATATGCAAATTCTCAGCCTTTGATTCTTACCAAAACAGTAGTGCTACCCAAGAGGGATTTGTGTGTTTATTTGTTTTTTTTAATTATGAATCCATGTGCATTATTTGAATTGGTTTCTCCCTAGATTTCTAGTTACTATCAGTTTCATCTCAAAGCTGTTTGGGACTTGCCTCTTGTATGAGACAAACTGGTTGTATTTGGCATTAAGGATGGCTGCAAGAGTTTGTGATTGAGCCTTCTTTTCATTAGCAGATAGTTGTAAGTTCAGGATACAATGGCTATTCTTTTTTGTGGAGGGGGAAACTATTAAGATTATGTTGGCTGCTTGGTATGAGGGGTATTTCACTGTTGTCAAAACTTGTGGTTGTCAGGACCTAGTTGTATCAGTGATACCATTTGGAGAATGAGTTTGAGGCCTACTCTGAACAACTCATCTGTGTTTGGTTGATTGTCCATTTTTATGCTAATATAGTAGTCATTTATCTTTGTTGGCTTGACTTTACATAAATTTGATAAATGCATCTTCAAGACATCACTAGCAACTCACAAGTCAATTTTCAATGTAAATCTGTTATGCATCAAATTCATGTTGAAAAACCTTGCATTAATCATTTATGAGCTGCTTGCATGATTCTTTGGCTTTAATTCCCAATGCCTCAACTTGTGTTCTTCAAAACGCATCTTTCAAATAACTTGCAACTTGACATGTCTTTTTCATAACAGTTGGCCTTGAGCTTAATTTATGTGCTAAGATCATTCATTATCACATACTTGGGCTGCGTGTATCTTTGTTTTAAATTGAAAATAGCTAAAACAAGTTTTGAGATTCAAAATGCACATCAAACTTCCACAAGAGCACACACCATCGGGTTTTGAGTTAGGAGAGGAATCCTGAAAAATCGATTGCACCATCATGTTCCTTGTATTTTTCTGGTCAAGTTACATTAAAATTTCATCTCAAAAGGTTGAGAATTGAGAAAGTTATGCATCAAAATGTAAATCATGTTTGAAGTGTTCTTTATTTGCCCAGCTTGCATCCCATTTCACCCTTATATTTTAATGGGGTGGAATTTACAAACGGATGTATAGCCACCCCAGTGGTAAGACCATATGCCAAAACACGCCTTACACGCCTTGAACCTGGGTTCGACCCCTGAGGAGGGCAACCCTTTTATTAAATTTTGTCATTTTTTCACCAATCTTTGAAAAATCATATCTCTCTCAATTTTAATTATTTTTCACCCATTCTTTTTTCATTGTGTTCATCTTGATGTCTACTTTCATGTCATATTTTTTATTTTCATGTTTGCATAATTTTTCCTCTCTTTTAACTATGTGCAAGTTGTGTACTTTCTATGATCGTTTTGACAGATGCAGATGAATTTTCTCTTGATGTACTTGTAATTATTTGTGATACATGCTTGCATTCATACCCTTAGATGTTTGTTAACATGTTAGGACTTCATATTTGGATATTACCATGTTCATGTTACTTCATCTGTTAGCTTAATTTAACTCGATCTGTTGTCACAGTTCCTGTTCTGCTTACCTGCTTTGAGTGTCATCAATGCATTTTTTATGCTTATCAATCTTATATACTCATTTAATGGTTGTCACCATGAATGCATCTTTATTATGTTGTTAATTTTCTTGTTGTTCTCTTCCCCCAAGTGATGAAGCTTGTTAGCTCTCATCCACTTGCCTCCCCTGTCTACTTCCAAAGGAAAAGTCTGTCTATTTGACTCTCATGTTAAGGATACATCCCTTATCCCTCTCTTGACTTTGCTAAGTCACTTTAACCCTAGATTATAAGACATTAGACTTTGCTTCAAGTCTAAGAAACCCACCTGTACTAGGAGTGTTCTTCAACTAGAACCCTAGGAAAGAGTTTGTCAACTATGTGTAAGAATCATTGTCATGATTTCTTACTTCCCCCTTTTAATGTTACAACTTAGATTTGGGAGTTTTGTTAAACTCCACACAAACATTGTCATGTTTGTTCCCCCTGAACCTTGATCATAATCAAGTGTTCTTCTCCCCTTGTGAGGTGAACTACGATTGCTCTGATTCTTTCCTAGTTAGGATACGTAGGCAGAAGACGCGACGTCTTTGCGAGCAAACTTAGTGTATATAACTTTAGGTTTCAACTCATATCTTTTCCCAATCCATAATACATTTTCACAAACTTAGCAAGCAATCAAACAAAAGGTTCCTGTAGAGTACTACAGATGCTTAGGGTGCTAACACCTTCCCTATGTATAACCAACCCCGATCCCTGAATCTCTTAAGCATTGTCGTTACATCGCGAAAAGATTTTCTTTCTTTAGACATTTCCTTTGGATAAAATAAAGTCCGGTTGTAAAGAGAATTAAGATTCAAGTTAATTTAATAGCTTGATATCCAATTTTCACTGCAACAGAAATGGCGACTTCACTGGGATATTCTATTGCTTTGAGGGTTTAGCCTATCTTGTTTGATTACTTGCTATATTTGTGAATACTTGTAAATAATGTATATATGTGCCCTTTTGGATCTTGGGAACTTGGAATGGTGAGACAACACTATACCCGTGTTTGAGCGTACTTATGATAGGATGGTGGTATATTCAAGGAGACTTATAGGGAGTTGATTCCTGACCAAGTTGACTTGAGAAAACCTCCGCTCAGTAGAGGCCCTTTTGAGAGTTAGTATTGTTGATCGAGTATTTGTGAAAACAATGATACTTTCTACATGGGAGCTCGTGATACTGAGGACCTTTAGATTACCTTTTCCCCCACTATGGCTTTATTAGGTTATAGTGCGATGACTATAAGGAAGTAATTCCAAAGTAGTTGATCGCGATACTACACTTGGACGAGACTCTCTTGAGAATATTATCGACCACCAAGTATTTGGGAAATGATAATATCTGAAAGATGGGTCGAGGACTCTGGGAACTATTTAGAACCTTGCTCTTACAGTTTTGAAGGCCTTAGTACATACCTTTGGGGTGGGTAGACCTTGACTCCTTACTCATGTTCTCCAAACCAAAACCTTTATCTGTTTATCCATGTGTATATGTGAATCTGTGCTTACCTGTGTTTGGTTATCTATCAGGTTACTAGAGAATGGGAACTAGACATGAGAATTTGATCCTTATAGAGCCTACATCGTCAAAACGATGGAGTATTTTGATGAAATCTCTTTCAAGCATGTCCCGAGATCTGAAAATCACATTGCCGATGCCCTAGCCATGTTAGCCTCGATGTGGAAAGTCAGGGATGTCAATGATGCCACTCTCATCAGAATTGAACGCAAGACCGGGCCCGCCTACTGTCAAATGGTTGAAAAAGAAAATGATGATAAATCGTGGTTCTATGACATAAAGAATTATCTGTTAAAACAAGAGTATCCAGCAGATGCTACGTCACTTGACAAGAAAACTCTGAGACGATTAGCATCCAAATTCTTTCTCAGCAATGATGTGCTTTACAAAAGAAATCATGATATGATCCTGCTTAGATGTGTCGACAGACGAGAAGTAGAATTGTTAATGCAAGATGTTCACGAAGGAATGTTCGGTACTCACGCAAATGGATATGCTATGTCTAAAAAGATTTTGAGGGCTGGTTATTACTGGCTGACCTTGGAAACTGACTGTATTCAATATGCCAGGAAGTGTCACAAGTGTCAGATTTATGCGGACAAGATGCATATACCACCGACGTTGCTAAATGTGTTGTCATCACCATGTCCTTTCTCTATGTGGGGCATTGATGTGATTGGGGCAATTGAACCAAAAGCTTCTAACGGACACCGATTTATTCTGGTTGCCATTGACTATTTCCCAAAGTGGGTTGAAGCTGCATCCTACACTAATGTTACTCGGCAGGTGGTGGCCCGTTTCATAAAAAAGGAGATTATCTGTCGTTACAGAATTCCGAGCCGAATCATAACGGACAATGGTACCAACTTGAACAACAAAATCATGAAAGAGTTGTGCGATGACTTCAAAATTGAACATCATAATTCTTCTCCTTATCGTCCCAAGATGAACGGAGCTGTAGAAGCTGCAATAAAAACATCAAAAAGATTTTGCAAAAGATGGTGAAAACTTACAAAGATTGGCATGAGATGCTACCATTCGCCTTGCATGGATACAGAACGTCTGTCCGCACTTCAACAGGGGCAAACCCTTTTTCTTTGGTATAAGGAATGGATGTGGTACTTCCTATTGAGGTCGAGATACCTTCTTTGAGAGTCATAATGGAAACGAAGCTTGAAGAAGCAGAATGGGTGAGAGAAAGTTTGATCAGTTGAATCTTATCGACGAAAAGTGCATGTCTGCAATGTGTCATGGTCAGTTATATCAGAAGAGGATCAAGAGAGCTTTTGACAAGAAAGTTCGTGTCCGATAAATCCGCGAAGGGGAACTTGTACTCAAAAAGATTTTACCAGTTCATAAAGACGCACGGGGAAAGTGGATGCCTAACTATGACGCCCGTTGTTGTGAAAATAGTCTTTCAGGAGGCTCATTGATTCTCACTACCATGGATGGAGAGCAGCTTACTCATCCAGTGAATTCTGATGCGGTACGAAAATATTACGCCTAAAAAGAACCTGATAAGTCGAAAACTCAAAGGAACGGCTTATGCAAAAGTTAGGGTTGAAGAAAAGAAAAGAGAAAAAGAATAGAAAAGAAAAGAGAAAAAAAGAGAAAAAGAAAATAAGAGCTCGCTAAGTTGAAAACCCGAAAGGGCGGCTTAGGCAAAAATGAGCGTCCCGGTAGATTGAAAACTCAAAAGGGCGATCAAGGAAAAGTTAGGGACAAAGGCGTTTCACTGCATCAGATGAGTTGTCACTAACGTAGAAGGTCCTACAAGAGTTCACTCTAACCGCTCTCGTCAGAAGCAAGGATTTTGGGGAGTTTTAGTCTTTAGGGATAGTTTGGTCATGGTATTCAATGTAACCTTATCCACGTTGCCACTTTTCACTTGTAAAATTTCTATGAATTTTGTCATTTGCAAGATTTCATTCTTGAATAAAATCAGTTTAAACATTATTTCCTTTGCAAAAATTATCATTTCCTTTATCTTCTTTGTTATGCAAAATATTGTTCGTTGATCAACGATAATTTTGAAAGCATTAGGGTCAAATTATTTGAATAAAACTTGAAAAATTAACAAACATAAAAACTTCGACTCAGGGAAAGTCGAGGGAAGTCATACTTCCCTGAAACCTCAGGGTAGCGAAAGCTTTGATATGCAATCCAATTACATTCCCAAATGAAGTGTAAGCAAGTCGAGCTGCTGATTTTCCTTTGAACATGTGTAGGGTATCAAACTTTGAAGACTGTTTTCTCAGGGAACTTCTTATGATGATGTGAAGAATCATCCCAGTAGAAGATGTCTGGGCACTTGAATTTACTTTGTCATCTCTGAATAGCTTGTTTAAAGCTCCGTTCCCCTATTGAGAATGGATATATTTTTTCAAGACTACATACACTCAGCAGGGTTCAGTGTGATTCATTCTGTCTCTCAAGTTCGGCATGCTATCTGTCGATTCCCCGTGAATGACCGATCACTACTAGTGAACTTCCGCCTAAAAATTCAGTCGTAGCCGAAATTGTTTTAGAAGCCAATCGTTATGGTAGTTCTTTGGTCGTCACCATGTTTCTTGTTAAGACCAGTCGTAACTGACATTACCTTAATTCCACTCGTTGGTATCCCTGATTCGGTCGTCACCACCCTTTTCCTTTAAAGTCCAGTCGTAACTGGTAGTGTTCGAAATCCAATCGTCATTGGTATTATTTTGGTCGTCACCATATTTTTCCTTTGAAACCCAGTCGTAACTGGCCTTATCCTAACTCCACTCGTTATTACCTTTTGGTTCGGTTGTTACCAACCTTTTCCCTCTGAAGTCTAGTCGTCGTCTGAAGTCTAGTCGTCGCTAGCAAATCCCCTGTGAAGTCTAGTCGTTACTAGTTGATTTCCGTTTAAAGTCCAGTCGTAACTGGCAGATGTTCGAAATCCAATTGTCATTGGTATCTTGTTGGTTGTCACCAACCTTCCCCATGGAAGTCCAGTCATAACTGGCGTCACTTGGAATCCAATCGTTATTGGTATTTTTTGGTTTGGTCGTTACCAACCTCCCCAGCTAAAACCTAGTAGCTTGCTAGCATTCTCGTAACCATATGTGTTGGTATACCCTGATTTGGTCGTCACCAATTTCCCCAGTCGAAGTCCTGTATTATCGATTGGATTTGAAATTTCATTTGTTGTTATCTCAGGTTGGCCGTTACCATTACCTCCAGGAAGTCTAGTGGTTACTAGCACTGTTTGAACTGCTTTTAAAACTGGGGTGACATCAGTATCCCCAGCGAGACCTTTTTTCAGACGAGTCTCGGAGATCTAGTCGTCACTAGTATCCCCAATATGTTTTGTATTTGTTTCCAGTCCATTCCTGAAGATCCCGTTTGAACTCTTCACTATAGGAAGCTCCTCATCTGATCATCCCCACTGAGGTTCGTGTTTTAATTTCCCCAGTAAAAAGTCGCTCTTGTCCCCGGTGGAAATCTACCTCTTTCCCCGGTGAAGTGTTTGCTTTTCCCCAATAAGATTGTCATCTTCATTAGACTTTGCGCATCCTCATGTGAAGTTTTCCTCTCAGTTACCACCAGTCATGTTTGAAATATTGATTGTTATATCGCAGTTTCCCCAGTGCCGGATCCACAATGCCAGGTCCCCACGAGTAGTTACTCGTTGTTTTGTTTTTCTGTCTTCTGCATATGTCTTGAATCCAAGCATCATGAAGCATCATTTAGAATTCATGGCATATCATGACCTGTCCTTTTGCATATCATTGGATCTAAGGGACAAAATTTTCGGTTTTCTATATTTAAATACCTTTCATTGCGATTCTACGAGGATCATCATCTCTCAGTTCCATCTAGTGAAGATATTTAAATAGGGGCAACTATTGCACCCCAAATTTTGGCCCCCTTAGATTCCCATAATCATTTTAGGAGCATACTCATGAATTATCTAACCTTAACCCAATGCAAGTTTGTCTTTGTCAAACCAGAGATGAATCAGGGTTTCGTGCAGTCAAAATCAAAACTTCAAGGATGTGATTAGTCAATGTTTTGGGCTCATTCAATTATGAAACAAGGTCAAGGGTATCATATAATGACAATTGAGAATCCAATTTGAGGTTGTTACCCCAGAATCCAGAGCAATGCATTTCAGGGCACCCGATTAGGGTTTCTGACCAGTAAAGTCAACTGTAGTTTGAATTTGATATTGGAAGGTGTTTTAATGGTGATATTATGATCCATGAATTTCATATAGCTTAATAAAGTTCATTCAAGAAGTTTCAAAGTCTCAGGAGGTCCAGAATGTCAACAGGCGACTCGGTAGGCACCGATCGGTCGTACGGTTGACCGAAAAGTCAACTCTCCAAATTTTAGGAATTGGAATTCAAGTTGTGAAACAAAATTGTTCCTTATGTCATATTGGACTTGCATATCAATTTTCATGACCATTGGATCAAGGATGAAGGAGTAATCGAAAAATCGGGAAATTAGGGTTTTGAAAGGGGATAAACCATAACTCCTTAACCACACATCCAATTGAGTTGGTTCAAAGCTCATTTGGAAGCTCTTTAAAAGTCCTACAAAAGTCCCTAAGTGGTCCATGATCATAAAATTCATAGATTTGGAGTTATGATCAAATTCATTTCTAGAGGGGAAAAGACTTGGAGAAATTTCACTTTTAAGTTCATTTTTTAGCAACTTTGGAAGGATTTTTGGCCAAGTTCCTTTGGGAAATTTAAACTCATGAAAACATTAATGTTTTAGAGCTATCTGAGGGCTTTCTAAAAAGTACTAGCACATCTCAAAAGGATTTGTGAGCTGAATGTTATGGTCATGGCAAGTTGGTGGTTTTTCAATTTAGTCCCACATTGTCAAAATTCAAGAATTCATTCTTTCATCAAAGTTGGCTAATCTCAGGTTGTGAAACATGTTGTATCTGATATGTGAGGTGTTTGTAGCATGAAAGAACCAATGATTATGCAGAAATTTGAAATCTCCAAAGCCAAAGCAAGTGGCTTGCAAGTTGCTTTGCAACTTGCATTCAAAAGTGAAAAACAAGCATGAGGTGTAAAAGTGATTCTAAACCAGCCACAAGCCTATACCTCTAGCCTGCATTTAGCCCTCTAAAAATCATCATTTGCTTGACTAATGAGGCTTACCTATCAGCCAAGGAAACCCTCTTGTGGAGGTTTGATCTAAAAATGAAAAAACCTTTCTTCAAATCTGCCCCAAACCACTTCCTTGCCTATAAATAGAGCCTCACCACTTCATTCTCAAGACAATATCAATTCTAAAAACAAGAGAAATTGAAAGCTTTCACTATTTCCTCTCTTTGCCTCAAAATCTCATTTTCACAAAAAACCTTCAAAATCTGCCTTGGGATATTGCTGCCAAATTCATCTCTCTACATTTAAACTCCTCAACAACCATCCACACAATCTCCAAATATGATATAGAAGGTGTCCAAACCATTAAACCTCTCAAAAACCTCATTTTGCAAAAAGTCAACTTCTACATCAAGTTACTCTGACCAAAAGCCACAAATCCTACCAAATCTTGTTCTAGACACATCCTTGGTGTTCCAATCATTCAAACACCTCTTACATATTGTTTTTCAACTGTCCAAAGCATTGAAAGTGATAGGGGAAGTTTATTTCTTCAACTGTTATAGAAGTTGTGCATTGCTTCAAAAAGAAGACAAGTTTCAAAGCAAAAGGGGTTGATTGAAGTTCTCTGGGTTTCTTGGAGTTCTAGCTTGTTCAACATAGTCTACAAGAGGTATGTGATCTATGCATCTTTCATTTTACATCATTTTCCATGTTTTGGGCATTTTGATGAATT
>CAWUDS030004439.1:4654969-4737371 GCA_963859935.3 Lathyrus sativus | reverse complement strand
AACCTCCTGGGATCTTCCCACTCTTCAGCCCTTCTTCAATCCTCTCACCGACGATCACCAAGTCAGAGAATCCAGCGGAAACACTACCGATCAGCTTTTCGTAGTACTGGCCTTGAAAGGTACCCATGAAGATGTCGATCAATTCACGGTCAACAAGTGGTGGATGCACCCTTGCGGCTAGCTCTCTCCATCGTTGCGCGTACTCTTTGAAGGATTCGTTGTCCTTCTGAGTCATACTCTGAAGCTGAGTACGATTCGGAGCAAGATCGGTGTTGTACTTGTACTGTTTGACAAATGCATCAGCTAGCTCGGCCCAAGTGCGCACACTATTATGTTCCAGCTACATATACCATTCGAGTGATGCCCCAGGCAAGCTGTCCTGGAAGCAATGGATCATGAGCTTCTCGTCTCTGGCATAGGCAGCCATCTTGCGACAGTACATCTTCAGAGAATGTTTGGGCAGCTGAGACCTTTGTACTTTGAAAATTCGGGCACCTTGAACTTGGGAGGAATGACAACATCAGGCACCAAGCATAGTTCCAAAGCACTGAAAGAATTTGAATTGTGCCCCTCCATGGCTCGGAGTTTCTCGGCTAGATCTCGGCACATCTTCATGGCTTCAGAATCCTGAGCAGCAACAGGACTGGCAATGGGGATAGCAGCATGATAGTTCTGAACGTCGTCATACTGATCCATCAGAGTATCTTCGATATGAGGAGTCGGGATTTGCACAGCAGTAGGCTGGGCCTGCGGGATAACTCCAACAGTAACTCCAGGCGCTGGGATTGGCTGAGAAGTCTTTCCTTCGACTGCATTGTTGAAGTTCAACGGCATCCCATGAGAATTCGGAATTGGGACCAAAGGGATGGCAGTAGACCCTTGTCCTTGACCATTGTTGTTGACGACAGCGGCGGCTTCACGCTGTTCTTCCTCTCTCCTGGCTGCGAGGATGGCTTCGAGGATCTGGTCGATCTTTCCTTTCATAGAATCCAATTCTTCCCTGAAGGCAACTTGCTCCTGTTGAATCTGCTCCATCATACGTCTGGTATTGGCTCTAGTTGCATACTGGTGTCGGGGAATCAGCTTGTTTTACTGGAGAGGAAAGAACGGAGACATGAGATTCTGCTGAAGGGACGGAATGCAAAATGCACAACATATGAAATGCAATGCAAATGATATGCAAGATGCAATGCAAGATACAAGATTCAGGATCACAGGATCACAAGTTCGAACAGCTCCTAAAGCTGATAACTGTGATAGATAAGTAACCATAATTCTTGCTCAAAGAAAACTGACAGGTACAACCTATACGGGAAGATCTAAACATTCTACCCATAAACCCACTTACGGGATGGTTTCTATGTTTGGTTCCCAGGATCACGGACACTAGTCGTATTAGCGTCACGCAACAGGCTGGCCGTATTATGACAATAATGACGATAAGGTCTCTCCGAGCGGGGTCCTCATGCTAGGCGCACAAGGAGCGAGTCCTTGGAGACTAACACTACACGACCACCAATATCGGAACTGGTGCTAACAAAAGGTTTCCAGAATCACGGACCCTTCATTAATCAAGTCGTGCAACAGGCTAGCTGTGTTACAACGAGATCCACAAATAGGTCTCCTCTGGAGGAGCTTTCATGCTAGGCACACAAGGAGCAAGTCCTCGGAGACTAACACTACTCGACTACCAATTCTAAACTATGTGTTCTCTCTGCTTTTACCAAAGCTCGGGCGTAGAGCCTTACTCATGACGTCGTCCCAAGAACCGAAAGGCCCAGATAACAAGCACAAATAAAGTCTACAGGAGAACAAATACATAAACGAAAAGGGAAACAAATAAAACAAACACTCCTCACAAACCAAAAGATAGGCTTGACTCTCTCTTTGCATGGAGCAAATATGTCCCCAGCAGAGTCGCCAGCTGTCGCACCTCGAAAAAATCACGGAGACATTTCGGAGAAAACGACCCTCGCGCGAAAGGCGCGGAAATGCGGTTCGACAGAGTCGCCACCGAACTTTATTTTTCCCGAACAAACGGGAGAGGAAAATATCGAGAAAACCTCTTAAAACGAAAGGATAGGAACAGGGCTGTCACAACCAAGTTCCGGGTTCGGGAGTCGGTTACGTGAGGGGAAGGTATTAGCACCCCTCACGTCCGTCGTACTCGACGAGAACCTCTTAAGGTAATGTGGGGAGTGTTGTTTAGGCTTACCTGTTTTCCTTCTCGTTGATAAGGTAGAATTGGTAGGGTAAAAGGTTAAAGACGCTAAGGAGAGATGGGTGGTTAGAAAATAGGGTACTCGCCAAGGATTGGGGCCCTTGTGCCTACGTATGCCCATTCGGACGAGAATGAGAAATCAGAGCGTCGTAGTTCGACTACGGGAAGGGTTGGGAATATGTGGACGAAATAATGGAGGAAGATAAAAGTGTTCTCGCCAAGATCATCGCAATCTTGTGCCTACGTATCTTATATTCAAGAATGAATAAAGAATCAGAGCGTCCGTAGTTCGTGGTAACAACCACGAAAAGATGAGGTTGAATAGATTGGAAGTTTGAGAAAGAGACGAAAGGGTGACTGACAAGCAACCCAAGAGCGTGCCTCGAGAGCTTGTCACTCAAGAATTCAAAGAATGCGAGATTCCAAGAACTCAATTCTTTCGGGAATTGACTGAATAAGTTGAAGATAAAGAGTTGGACATTTTGAAATCGAAAGAATGAATTAACAACAACTTAAGGGCGCGCCTCGAGAGTTACTTATTCGAATATTCAAAGAATGCTTGATTCTGAGAATATCCCTCTTTCGTAAGTTTTAAAAATGTTTGTGAAAGGATCGAATCGAAGAATGGCATGCGTGGCCAAAGGAAGTTGGTTTGGAATAGCTCGACGACGTATCGAGGATTTGTTTGAAAATGAAACCGACTTGACGACGTGTCAAGGGTTAGGATTGTGAGAAACGATATTAGTCCCTGAGGGTGCCTCTAATATCGAAAACCACGAGGAGTTATGAATGAAATGTGGCTTTGCGAATGCGGACGAGCATTCGACTTAGGAGAATGTTGGAAACTGATTGAGTTTGAAAAGTCGAAAGATTGAGTAAATAACAACTCAAGAGCGTGCCTCGAGAATTATTCACTCGAAGGTACAAGGAATGCTAGATCCCAAGTACCTCCTTCTTTCGGAGTTTTGATCAAAAAAAGACGTTGAGAATGTGTTTGAGAAAATCAAAAGATCGAATGAATAACAACTCAAGAGCGTGCCTCGAGAATTATTCACTCGAAGATCAAGAAATGCTAGATTTCAAGAATCTCCCTCTTTTGGAGTTTTAAATGATTTGAAGCGAGAATGACATAGTTTTGGCTGAAATAATTTGACCGATAAAAATCATTAAAGTCATCAATGACTAAAGAAAACAAAAGGAAAATGAAAGTTTTGACAAAAAAAATGGTCTCAGGTTTGTTATTATCTGTCAATAATTTGACAAACTATAACTCGGGGTATCGTCATCGACCGAAATATTTGAAACAAAAACGAATAGAATCGAGAGCGAATGTATATATATAAAAAATAAAACGATAACCATATCCCTAAATTATCCAAAAGACAATAAAAGAGAACAGAGGTAAATCTTAAAAAATTTTATAAGATAAAACAATTTTAAAAAAAAAAAAACAAACTAACACAAACGAGGAGTTTCGCTGGCTTATGCAGGGGGTGAAAAACACAAAGGGATCATGTGGGTTTGGGCAAGCCCATCACCCACCTCAAAAAAACGTGGCATAAAAAAACAGAGAGGGATGTGAGATAGAGTTTGGAGACATGGGTTTTTCCATAGCCCGTTCACTCAAGGGTGATCAACATACACAAAAATATAAACATAAAAGGAACAAATCGGACCAGGCCTAGTGATGAGTCCAAACAAAGTTCCATAAACTAATGATTTTTAATATACCTATTAAAATAAAATCAGAATGAAAACTCAAAGACACCCATCAGATGCCGTCAACACGATGAACACGGAGCATCCGCCACAAACAACACTCTCAAACCTCTATTCGTGAAACCCCGACACATCTCTCATCCCGATGATTCGTGTTGTAATTTTGCTCGATCGAAATTCCTCTTCTATTTCAATTCACGTCTGGGTTTCGTCTCAATGCTTTCTCTCTTTATCTTTCCTGACCCGTTTTGATTTCTGGATCTGTGAGCTTTGAGTGGGTTACGAACAAATGGGATTTCGCGTTGAAGACGAGGTGTTTGAGTTCTCGATGCTGTGGTGTAATCGCGGGTTGATCTGGGTTTCGTGTTATCGTAATGGGGAAGAAGATGAAGAGAGTACTTTTTCTTCGTTTTCGAGTGAAGGAGTTCGATGAAGGGTTTATGGGTTTCAATCGATGATGAAGGTTGGAAAGGGATGAAGAAAATTTGAAGGCTATTGTTTGAGGTTACGTGTTTTCAGTAGCGTTTGGAAGGGATTTTGGTTTGAAAGAAAAAAAGGTTTTATGTTTGCTGAAGTTGAAGCGGATTGTTGTTGACGGTATCAATAAGGTCGAAGAAGCTCGAAGATGGGAGAGGGTCACCCTTTTGGAAAATGGGGTCGAGAAATTAAGGAGAGAGATCTGGATCAATCTGTTGAAAGTTTTTCCCCTGTGGTTTTTTTTGCAAAAAAATGCTCCTTTACAAATTCTGCTGCAATTCTTCTTATATATGGTATGTTGTATTCTTTTTCTTTGATTTCCTTTTCTCTTTATCGTTTATGAAATGGTACTAATGTGGTGTGGTACCATTTCTTCTGCGAAAACTGGCTTTTTCACGCGTGAACGTTGCCATTTTGCTAGCAGGTTTCAGTGGTGTGTAAGGTCTTGGTATACAGGCTGTTTAGAGGTGGCTGCGAGTCGTACACCGATACATGGCTGTGAAGTTTGTGATTCTCTCCTTTGCATACTGATAGTTTGTTATTGCTGCAAAATGAGGGACTCACAAAATATGTGTTGGTGGGACCTACTGCACCTTTCTTTGGGTGGAAATTTGTTGTCATGTGATGGCTTGATATTGTGTTTTTACTATCTCTTTTATGTTTCACTCTTGTAATTTTATTGCAGGACAGCGTGTAGGAAGGTAATGGCCTTGCGGATTGGCGGTGGAATTGAGGATACGACGCTGGAATAAATCTCGGTATTGGTGATGCACAAGTGGTACACTGGCTGGAGCGAGTGAATCATGGTCTGATGGGCTTGTGAATTGTTGCAAATTGTTCGCGAAATAGCTTGTACATTGTGTAACAAATTTGGTTGTGTTGTACTGTTATGTGGTAGCAAAAAAAAAATCCATTTTCACTTTGCAGGTTGGTGCGGTGTGGCATGTAATTGCAAAACGGTTCGTCCTTATTCATTTTGTCTGATATGGCTGTAGGTTTATACGCTGTGTGAAAGGGGAAAATCGTACCACTCGATTTGGGTGTGCATGTACCAGCTTGTGGAGCTTGTGGATTTCCATGTTTACCGTGTCCTGTATACCAGCTGGCCGTGAGCTCTTTATAGTACAATTTGTTGCATATTTTTGTAATGCTGGCTATTTATTTCACTTGCTACTAGTTCTGTGTGGGGTAATGGTTGTTGTCCTTTTGTCTGTTGCAGAATTGTTCATGATGCTTTTTGTGGCCATGGAAAGAATACACCCCTCAGCATGTGGCCGCGTGAAACCACCTCCACACACATGATAAATTTGTGGCTCTAGAAGTAACAGACTGCAGCTGACTTGGCAAGATAAAGTTGATGGCTCACTTGGGCTATACCTTGAAAGAAAACTTAACTGTAGCTGTCGAAAAAAAAGTTATTGAAGAGTTCATTCAAGCTTGGTTGTATGGGCTCCATTCTCTCTTTTTGTGTAATAAAATATTATGTACATGAATTGGCCCTTCCCAATTGAAAGTTGGGTCTCCTTGTAAAAGAGAAAAATAGATAAGCTAGAATGGTTTTGAATGACTTATAGTGCTTTTGTAGAAAACATTTTAGATGTATTTTGACACTTTGAAATGAGCTTCATATCAAAAGATATGGCTAAATGAATGGCTTGATTTATATTTTTGAGCTTCTAAAGTT
The DNA here is from genome assembly GCA_963859935.3 of Lathyrus sativus. Lineage (NCBI taxonomy): Eukaryota > Viridiplantae > Streptophyta > Magnoliopsida > Fabales > Fabaceae > Lathyrus > Lathyrus sativus. The sequence goes on along the minus strand of CAWUDS030004439.1, from coordinate 4,731,270 downwards.
GACTTTGCAACATGGTCTAATTTGTGATAAGCCATAAACAATGAATACCGCGATGTAGACTTGTTGTACGGGTCTTGCAACAGGTTGACAATACACCGGACGTGGTTGACATGGAGATGTGCGAAGAACCAAAACTAATTGGAAATGCTGTTGTGAAATAGATTTTTAATTCACCCTTTTTTTCAACAATTGTGAATGAGCTTTGTAATGGGCCTCAATTGAATTATAACAGCCCTCATTACCACTTGAACTATCCTTGATCAATGTGTAATAGAAAGTCAAGAAACAGGATGACTTAACTTATCACAAATCTTCAACTTTTGCTCTCTCACCTTTATGCCCTTATCAAACTTTTAAAATTTGGCGAAGTCTCAATTAAACTCCAAATTCTTGTCATCTTCCCAAAAATAAAATAACTCTAACTGAGCTACTGACAAATGAATGAATCGGGATTTTAAATTGAAATTTATCCACCACCTTCGAACTTGATACTAAATAGGAAGTGTAATTATCCTGAATTATTGCCATGAACCAAAAAACCCATTGCCTTGTAATCAAGAAATAATGCTTTAATACCAAAAATAATGCCTTCAGGTATACATTATACTGAAACTCTGCAGAAATCAGCTTCGACCTGCACCATTCCTCATTCAACACCATCCACACGACTAACCTAACATCCCCAAGTGAAAACAATATCATATATTTTTTGAAATGAATGTACAGATAAAATTAGACACGGGTAGGACAAATTTGGGGTATGACAGACACATTACAAATATAATAGTGACTTGGCACCGAACAGAGTCCAATTGCAAGGCTTGTCTCAGAAAACTGGGGAGAGTTTCAAAGAATATGCGCAAAGGTGGCGCGACATGGCGGCAAGGAGTGCATCCTCCTCTAGTGGAGAAGGAGATGAATGATATGTTCATTGGAACATTCACGGGATATTCTACGAGAAGTTGTTTCCTGTTGCGTTGGCAGTTTCTCTGATCTGATCTTGATGGGTGAAATGATTGAGAATAGTATTAAGGTGGGAAGGTTCCAAGCTGGGGAGTCTACTTCGTCGGGAGGTAATAGAAAAGCATTTGGTGGTCGACGTCAAGGTGATTCTAGTGCAGTGTTTGGTGGTCGGGGCAGGGGTAGAGGAAGACACCAGTATGCTCAGCCGCAACAGATAGCTAGTGTCACGATTCCGTTTCCTCAACAGAGACAACAACAACAACCGCAGCAACAACAGCAACAGCCACAACAGCAGCAGGGCAGAATGCTGGCCAAAGAAGGTTTTCCAATGCGAAGCCGAAAAGAGTGTTTGAAGCGCCTCCTTCCACGTACGCGGAACTCTTTCAGACACTGTTGGGGATGAATTTAGTTGAAAAGAGGACCTTGGCACCGCCCACGGGACCAACCCTTCCTTATGGGTATGATGTTAACAAACATTGTGACTTCCACTCCGGGGCACCCGGGCATGACATAGAGGCCTGTCATGCGTTTAAACATAAAATTCAGGATCTATTGGATAGCAAGGCCATAAATTTTGGACAAGCGGGTCCAAATATAGTACAACAGCCCATGCCCAACCATGGGGCAAATGCTATTTTGACTGAGGAGGGATTTGAATCTGGTCATGAAGGTTGATGAACTGAAAACACCGTTGTGTGAAATAAAGAGCAGGTTATTGAAAGGAGGTGTGTATCCGGGCTGCGATGAGTTTTGTCTAGAATGTTGGACCCAAGCTGGGGGTTGTGCTGAATTGAAGAAGGGTATTCAGACCTTGATAGATGAAGGCACGTTGCAATTTGATAGAACGGCAGTTGAGAAACCTGCAGAGGTGTTAGCTGATGAGCAAAGTGATGTTGCTACGATGACAATTCCACGAAAAAGATAACTATAACATCGCCAGCCAGGCGGCCGACAATCACTATTACAAAGGCAGGGCCAATCCCTTATGAGAGCACCAAGGCAGTACCATGGACTTATGAGCTGGAAGCATATTGTGATGGGGAGAAAATTGATATCAGCAAACGACCAGCTGGGGTTGTGGACAATGTCGTCGGGACTGGAGGGATGACAAGGAGCGGGAGAATTTTTATATCGCCTGAAGTAGAGGCTGAACAATTGGCAAAAGGTAAAGGTAAAGTGAATGAGAATGCTCCTGTGCAGAGGAATGAAAGAGAAACGTCACTGAAAGATGTAGAAGAGTTTATGCGTCTTATCTGTAAGAGTGACTATAAAATTGTTGAGCACCTTCAACAAACGCCGTCGAAGATCTCCATATTGTCGCTGTTATTGTGTTCCGAAGCCCATAGGAAGGCGTTATTGAAAATTTTGGACACGTCGTTTGTACCATAAGATGTTTCTGTGAATCAGTTGGAGGGGTGATGGCGCACGTGAATGCAGGCCATAGTTTGGGATTTACGGATTTTGATTTGACCCCGAGGGGAAGAGAGCATAATATGGCGTTGCACGTCTCCGTTAAATGCAGGGGCACGATCATGTCCCATGTGTTGGTAGATACTGGGTCTTCCTTAAATGTGCTCCCAAAGAAAGCAATGATGAAGTTGGATATCAGGGGGATCATTTGTACGCCTAGTGACTTGGTGGTCAGGGCATTTGATGGTACACGGAGGTCAGTCTTTGGATCTATAACTTTGCTTCTGCAAGTGGGGCCGGAGGTTTTTGAAACTGAATTCTATATTATGGACATCCAGCCAGCGTATAGTTGTCTTCTTGGAAGACCATGGATCCATGGTGCTGGGGCAGTCACATCTACCTTACACCAAAAGATGAAGCACATGGTGGGGGACAGTGTCGTCACAGTTTTTGGAGAGGAGGATATACTGGTCAGCCATTTGGCGTCGTTCAAGTATGTGGAAGTCGACGGCGAAATCCATGAAACCCCCTGTCAAGCCTTTGAGGGGTTGCACATTAAGGACAAAGTTCTAGGGCCGAGTAAAGCATCAGAGGTGGCAGTGTCGTCGTACAAAGAGGCTCAGGCTCTAGTGAAGACCGGTGAGACCAAGGGTTGGGGCAAGGTTTTGGATATTCCCGTGAAAATGGACAGATTTGGACTTGGATATCAACCTTCATCATCAACGCCTACTGCAGGGGCACCCCGTTTCAAAGGACCAATAACAATTACGGCCGGTGGGGTATATCACGAGACCATCAATGCTGTTTCAGATTCTGAAGAGGGAGACAGCGACTGCGACATGGACGCCTGGATCCAGCCGAGCGTGCCAGGACAAGGGATTTGCAATTGGTCTATTCAGGAGACTGTTCCTGTGAAAACTAAACAGTAATGCTTTGTTTTCTTAATTGTTGAACAATCTGGTGTCCTACCCAGGGCATCGTGATTTTGCTTAGGGCCATTCTGTTATGTACATTTCACTGTTTAATCGTTAAATAAAAGGCGTTTTTCCTGTACAAATATTGTGATCGCTGTTTTTCTTGTTTTTATTTTTACAATAAAATGGCAATGTGGTTATTTGCTTTGTATGTGTTTTGAAGCATTTAACCATTTCCTTTGCAGGATTACTATTTCAGATGACATCTATGAACCGCCTACGACTCACTTCGACTTTGAGCACCCGGTATTTCAGGCCGAAGAAGAGATTGTTGAAGATGGCGATGTTCCAGAAGAGTTGTCTTGGTTGGTAAAACAAGAAGAAAGAATCATTCTGCCTCACGAGGAAGTCATTGAGATCGTCAATCTGGGGTCGGAAGGGGTTGAAAGGAACATCCGTATAAGGGCCGCGCTGCAGAGCGACGTCAAGCGAAGATTGGTTGAAATGCTCAAAGAGTAAAGTGATATTTTTGCTTGGTCGTACGAGGATATGCCTGGGCTGGATACGGATATGGTTGTTCAGCGTCTGCCGCTAAAAGAAGAATGCCCGCCGGTTAAGCAGAAACTCCGAAGAACTAGACCGGACATGGCTGTGAAGATTAAGGAGGAGGTTCAAAAGCAGTGGGATGCTGGTTTCCTAGATGTTACAAAATATCCTTCATGGGTCGCTAATATTGTGCCAGTGCCAAAGAAAGACGGTAAAGTCAGAATGTGTGTAGACTACCGTGATTTGAACAAAGCGAGCCCGAAAGATGATTTTCCACTCCCTCACATCGATGTGCTGGTCGATAACACCGCTCAATTCTCCGTATTCTCCTTCATGGATGGATTCTCGGGCTATAATCAGATTAAAATGGCGCCAGAAGACATGGAGAAGACTACCTTCATTACGCCCTGGGGAACATTTTGTTACAAAGTGATGCCCTTCGGATTGAAGAATGCTGGGGCAACGTATCAGCGTGCAATGACGACTCTCTTTCACGACATGATGCATAAAGAGATCGAGGTTTATGTTGATGATATGATTGCCAAATCCCAGACGGAGGAGGAGCATTCGGTGAATATGCTGAAATTATTCAAGAGGCTTAGGAAGTTCAGGCTGAGACTGAACCCTAACAAGTGCACCTTCGGGGTGAGATCGGGTAAACTGCTGGGGTTTATCGTGAGCGAAAAAGGAATAGAGGTTGATCCTGCGAAAATAAAAGCAATACAAGAAATGTCGACGCCTAAAACAGATAAAGAAGTGCGTGGGTTTTTAGGGAGGTTGAACTACATCGCTCGGTTCATATCTCACCTAACAGCTACGTGTGAGCCATTATTCAAGCTGTTGAAAAAAGACCAGGCTGTAACATGGAATGAAAATTGTCAAAAGGCGTTCGATAAAATAAAACAATATTTGCAGGAACCTCCTATTTTGATACCTCCAGTGGCAGGGAGACCCTTGATTATGTATTTGACGGTTCTTGAGGGGAGTATGGGTTGTGTTCTCGGTCAACATGACGAGACAGGGCGTAAAGAGCATGCGATATACTACCTGAGTAAGAAGTTTACTGACTGTGAGTCTCGATACTCAATGCTCAAAAAAACTTGTTGTGCGCTAGCCTGGGCCGCCAAGCGTTTAAGACAGTACATGCTAAATCATACAACCATGCTCATTTCGAAGATGGATCCTATCAAATACGTATTTGAAAAGCAGGCACTATCTGGGAGAATTGCCCGTTGGCAGATGGTTTTGACCGAATATGACATCCAGTATGTTTCACAGAAGGCTATAAAAGGGAGCGTGTTATCGGAGTATCTTGCTGAGCAGCCTATTGAGGACTACCAATCGATGAGGTTTGATTTTCCTGACGAGGATATCATGTACCTGAAGATGAAAGATTGGGAAGAACCGTTGCCGGATGAAGGACCAATGACGGATTCCAAGTGGCAGTTGATCTTTGACGGAGCTGTAAACTCCTATGGTAGCGGAATAGGGGCAATCATCACTACTCCACATGGGTCGCACATCCCATTTACTGCTCGATTGACCTTTCCGGTTACCAATAATGAAGCTGAATACGAGGCTTGCATTATGGGTCTTGAAGAAGCTATTGATTTGCGAATCAAAAATCTGGATGTATACGGAGACTCAGCTCTGGTGGTGAATCAAATAAAAGGAGAATGGGAGACACGTCAGCCCAATTTGATACCGTACATGAATTATGCAAGGAGATTGTTGCCTTTCTTTGACAAGGTTGAATTGCATCATGTGCCGCGAGCAGAAAATCAAATGGCTGACGCCCTGGCTACATTGTCTTCCATGTATAAAGTTAACTTCTGGAACGAGGCTCCCCGGATTATCATCTCTCGGCTTGACAGACCCGCCTTCATATTTGCTATTCACGAAGCATCCGATGATAAACCCTGGTATTTTGACATTCAGAATTTCCTGAAGAACAAGGAGTATCCGGCTGGGGCATCCAGTCGCGATCAGAAGACTCTCAGGAGATTGGCTGGTAATTTCTATCTAAATCCGGACGGTGTCCTATACAAAAGAAATCATGACTTGGTGTTGCTACGTTGCATAGACGAGAAAGAGGCGAAGTTGCTCATGAAGGAAATACATGAGGGTACGTTTGGTACACATACTGGTGGGCATGCTATGACCAGAAAGCTGCTGTAGGCAGGTTATTACTGGCTAACTATGGAAACTGACTGTTTCAAGTTTGCGAAGAAGTGTCATAAGTGCCAGATTTATGCAGATAAGATCCATGTGCCTCCGAGTCCTCTGAGCGTGATGTCATCACCGTGGCCATTCTCGATGTGGGGAATTGATATGATTGGAAAGATTGAGCCGACGACATCTAACGGACACCGGTTCATTTTGGTAGCAATTGATTATTTTACCAAATGGGTGGAAGCGGCATCATATGCTAATGTGACCAAACAGGTGGTGGCCAGGTTTATCAAACGAGATATCATTTGCAGATATGGAATCCCTGAGCGGATTATTACCGATAACGGTTCGAACTTAAATAACAAGATGATGAAGGAGCTGTGTCAGAATTTTAAGATTGAGCATCACAACTCTTCTCCTTACCGACCCAAGATGAATGGCGCTGTTGAAGCGGCCAATAAGAACATAAAGAAGATTGTTCAGAAGATGGTGGTGACCTATAAGGACTGGCACAAGATGCTACCTTTCGCTTTGCACGGTTATCGTACGACGGTACGCACATCAACTGGGGCAACCCCTTTCTCGTTGGTATACGGAATGGAAGCGGTGTTACCATTGGAAGTTGAGATTCCTTCCCTGAGGGTATTAAGAGATGTCCAACTTGACGAGGCGGAATGGGTGAAAGACAGGCTGAATCAGCTGAGTTTAATGGATGAGAAGAGGCTAGCTTCTCTAGCATACAGTCGGTTGTACCAGAGCCGGATGAAGAAAGCGTATGATAAGAAGATACACCCTCGGAGCTTTCAGACGGGCGACCTTGTGCTGAAGAGGATTCTCCCGCCACAAACTGATCACAGGGGCAAGTGGACCCCTAATTACGAAGGGCCATACGTTGTCAGAAAAGTCTTTTCAGGAGGAGCTTTGTTGCTGTGCACCATGGACGGTGAAGACTTTACGTCGCCTGTGAATTCGGACGCAGTTAAAAAATACTTTTCTTAAAATTGACCCGCTGGACAAAAAAAAAAAGAGAGTCCAGGCAAAAATGGGGCATCCTGGCAAAACAAAAATAGCATAAAAGGTTCGGGAAAAAGTTAGGGATAAAATTGAAAAAAGATGTATACCCGCGAAGTCGAAAACCTACACTGGGCGGCTTCGGCAAAAAAGGGTATCCCAGTGAACTGAAAACCCGCAAAGGGTGGTTCACGCAAAAGTTAGGGATTTAAAAAGCAAATGACTGCGGTCCGAATTTGATGTTGCATTGCTTGGTGGTTGGGAGAATAATTTGGGGGTTCGTTTATCAGATATAATCTCTTCCGAAATTTGAATACCGGGAAAGCGCCAGAGTCAGGCGAGTCATAGGAGGATCAGCTCATGATGTTTGTCTGCGCCACGTTGCCGACATATGCGTAAATTTAATTTGTCATTGTATTTATGCTTCCTGTGCATACTTGTATGTTTGTTGTGCGTAACTTCCTCTTTTCAGGAGTTACATCCAGTGTACAAAACTCTGCCCATTCAGGGGCCCAATCAATAAAACATGTTATTCAGTATTTGATACTTGTTCTTTGCTATTTTGTATGTGAAGAACGCCTATGTTTTGATAAAACTAACAATTGCATAACATTGTTGGCCCTTGCCAATAATTGCTAAAACTTCGAATTGACTGAAAATGATGTCACTAACGCTAACTTGAATAGATTTGATTGTATAGACTTGTTTTGTATCGTTTATGGTGTTGCAGGGTTCTCGCCCATGTGAAGTGGACGATCAGAAAATTGCAGTCCTAACTAGAGGCTCTTGACGAAAGGACTTGATCATTATGTGATGTGAATCCCCACGCAGGTCGCACTTCATTCCCCGAAGCTGAGATGACATTGTTCCTTACTGAAGAAGGATCAATTTCCCCAGCTAGTTGCAACTTATCCCCAAAGGATATTCTTCAGAAGGTCAAGATTAATGCTCCCCACAGGATGTCTATCCTCAGTCCCGAGTTTGTAAACTGTAGCCAGATGGTTTACTTTCCCCAGCAGGGTCGTTTACCCTTAGCAGGGTTTGATAATTTTAAAGACTGTAAGTTGTACTCAGACAGTGGTGTTTCTCCAAAAGGATTCCTTATCCTCAGCGGAGTCGTTTAGTTTTCATCGGATTGATAATTCCAGGGTTGTAAACTGTGCCCAGAAAATTATTATCCCCAGCAAGGGGGCCCTATCCCCAGTAGGGTTGTTTATTCTCCCCCAGCGGAGTCATTCCCTGTTTCCAGCGGAGTTGGTTAATATTCCCCGAGAGAGTCGTTTCTTCCCCAGCGGAGTCTTCTCTCCTCGGCAGGTGTTTTTCTTCCTCCTCGTGGAAATTGAAGGTTTGAAGCTCCCCCCAGCAGGGTGGTATCTGTCCTCAACGGCCGTGTTGAAGCCAGCTTACCAGAGTTCCCCGGCAGCCTGAACCTGCATTTGCATTTACATGCATTATCATACCTGCATCTACCCAAAACGCGTAGCATTTCCATGCTGTATGGAGCATTACGCCAGTGTCAAACATACGCATTTTGAAACATAAGTCAGGTTGGTTAACCTTTTCCTTTCAGGTGTGTTTCTCAACAGGAGTAGGGAGTTCTAAAGCCCGGATGTCTTTTCAGACAATCAAGGTCTTGCCGTGAGACGTATGATGATGTGATTCAATTTATTATCATCCCCACAGAGTTACTGATTGAGGTTTTCTCGTATCCGATCAGCGGACTGTTTTGTCAAGTTTGCTGCTGCAGTAGCATCTCAGGGTTCCATGAATCAAAATTTCAGAAGTGGTCGCTTGTTGTCAGAACGGGTGTCGGTCATTGGTTTTCAGAATATCCCCAGCTATGTCGATAGGATGTATTCGTGTTGACGAATTACTCCCTCCGTGCTGACGGAATGTGCGTCCTGATGAGGACAATTTATGCCTATGTTGATAGGATTTCTTCGTGTTGACGAATCGATGTCCCCGTGGTGACGGAATGTGGAGTCCTGATGAGGACGAGTTTTCTCCATGTTGACGGAATATGGAGTCCTGATGAGGACAATTTATGCTTATGTGGATAGGATTTCTTCGTGTTAACGAAACGGGAGTTCAGATATGTACAAGAATGGTATTCCTATGATGATAGGATTTATTCGTGTTGATGAATCTATTTTTTCCTCGTGTTGACGAGACGTGAGTCCCGACATGGACAATTTATTCCTATGTTGATAGGAGTTCCTCGTGTTGATAAGACGCAAATAAGATGTCATTGCCTATGCTGATAGGATCTCCTTGTGTTGACGAGATGCTGACAACTCATCCCCAACGAAGTCGCCGGGATTTCTCCGTGTTGACGGAATGCGGAGTCCTATTGAGGACAAAGTTTGATTTCTCCGTGTTGACGGAATGCGGAGTCCTGTTGAGGACAAAGTTTGATTTCTCCGTGTTGACAGAATGAGGAGTCCTGAAGAGGGCAAGTTTTATTCCTATGATGATAGGATTTCTTCGTGATGACGAATTTATGGCTTTTCGTGTTGACGAAATTTGAGGACAATCGTGGATAAGTTTTTTCCTGTGATGATGGGATCTGTACTAGTGCGGACGAATTTGTTTCTCTTATGGGGTTGACAAGGTTAGTCCAGTTGTGGACATAGGTGTTTTTGCAAAGATATTTCAGTACCTGTGGTGTTACATGGGTGGTGGGAGTCAAAATCAGAGTTATTCTTCGACGAATGATCGGTTGTTACTGTAACAATCAGGTTCACTCGACGAATGTCGTTCCCTAAGTAGTGGTGCAGTTTGTTTCTGCGGTCGGTAAATTTCAGGGTTTCTTTGGTATTCAACCGTCTCGTACCTCGAATGTTTGAAGGCCGTTCGCTCTTCACCCAGTCGGGTCCAAGCCGCTTGAATAGGGGCAGCTGTTGCACCCCGAAATTTGACCAACCGGTTCCCATATCTGGTTTATGTTTCGACGCATTTAGCATTCGCATTTGCATATTGCATGCATTGCAATTTTCTCAGTCAGGTTGATTTTATCGGGATTGCAGCCCCTGGCGTTTCAGGCAGTTCAGACCGGTTTGAATAAGTGTATTTTGAGAATTGGTGCTCGTTTCCTGTGTTTTCAGGCCATCTCGGTGCCCGGGTTACGTTGTGGTTGCGCAATCGTTTTATAATCGATTTAATCGGCCTCCTGGCTTTTTTTTAGTTTTTTCTCTTTTATTTTCTATATTTTTTTAATGCATTTAATAGATTTTTAATAGGGTTATTTGCTATTAATAAATTAGTAGTTTGTTTATAGAATTTAATAGATTGTTTTAATAGTTTTTAGATTTCTAAATAGATATTACTTTTCTTTTAATAGAATAGATTTTTTAAATATAGAATTTAATGTTTTTAGATTTTATTAAATTTTAAGTGATTTTTTTCAGATTTAATAGAATAGATTTTATAAATAGGATTTAATGTTTTTAGATTTTATTAGATTTTAACTGTTTTTTTTTTTTTTAGATTTAAATGAAATTTTTAATAGGTATTAAATAATCTTTTTAGGTTAATTAGGATTAATTTTGTTTTTAGGATTAATTAGGATTAATTAGAGATTTTAATTAGGTTTTTAATTAATATTCGTTTTAGTTTAATTAGGGTTTTATTTTTAAATTTTGTTTAGTTAATTAGTTTAATATTCATTTTCGTTGGGTTATTGGTCCTTAATCATGCTTAATTCTGAGTCATTAGTAATTGGGCCATTATCCATGTCAGAAAGCCCAATTCCCAGGTCCAAGTTCGCGCCAGGTGTCAATAAAGGTCAGTGCCACGCGTGGGTCCAAGGTCTTAGCCACCTCATCCTCTCAGCATTCACTTGGCTTCCATGCATTCACCCCTCTCCCACGTGTCCTCCTCTCTCTTCCCTCTCTGCATGCACTTGCCAACTGTCCCTCCACTAACTCCCTCCACCGAAGTACATGCAGCCGCTGCATAACCACCGGTAACCGTCACCGGAGTCGCCGCAACCGTCGTCGGAGAAATGCAAATTCGCCGGAAACTGCAAATTGCAACGTTCTTCATCAACTTCATCCAATTCTTCATAGATTCAACCGATCATCACCAGAATCAACATCACAAGATCTTGAACTCCATCTGTTCATCCTTCTTCAGATTCAACAATAAACATTAAGAAGTCATCAAAGCATTCATAGATTCATCGATCAACATTCAACCTTCATCCAAGAATTCCAGATCAGCAAGATCTTCATCTCCTCCGATCAAAAGCCTCCACAGAAATCCTCACGAACTTCATCAGAGTTCACCGTTAGTTCATCATCCAGAACGTGTTCATCAGTATTTCGTCGGACATTCAAGAATCGTCATCAGGCCATTCAACTCTTTCCAGAAGAGAACCTTCGAGTGTTCTTCAAGCAGCTTCCAGAGATTCAACAACCTTGAATACGTGCATCGTCAGTGATCTTCATCCAAATACCAAGAACATTCTTCACCATGATTCGTCAACTCAGCAAATTCTTCATCGTTTGGCTCATCAAATCTCCAGAAAAACTCCTAATAACATCAAGATCTTCACGCATCTTAAATCTCGCCATCTTCATCAGTTGCTTCTGGAAATCAGCGTCTTCATAGCATTTCCAGGTTCTTCTCTAAACTTGTTATACCGTCATAGCTTGTTGTTAGTCGGAGAGGTAGGTTAGTTTGAGTGTTAGGTTGTGAAACAAAGTTAGGTTAGGGAGGGATAATCTGAGCTGAGATGTCGTTTGGTCTAGCTTGTGATAGATGGATTGATGAATATTTTTGAAGTGAGGGAGTGTGAACAAAAGTGGTTGGTGGTTTGTTTCTGAGGAGTTTCAGAGAGAGGTTGAGGTTGGGGGATCTGCGCCGTTTAGGGTTTAGCTGAGGAAGATGAACATTATTGGAGAGGGAGAGTTAGGAGAATTAGGGTTAGTTTTTACTAGTGCTGAGATTGGGTTGGGTTAGGGCTTAGGCCCAGTTGCGAGGATTGCTGATCCTACTCCCCGTTTCCCATTCGTACCCCCTCTCCCCTTGTGTTTTCGTTTGGGCCTATTGCAGTTGCTGTTGGCACCCCCCTCCTGGGCCCAATCAGTTTCTGAACTGTAGAAATTACTATCTGCCACGCGTTATTTTCCATTTTTATTGAATTTTCATATAGTTTACTCAAAAAATCATAAAAAATTCAAAAATAATCATTTTTACATGGTTTTTTTTCTCATTCTCATTAATGTCTCCAGAAAATTATCAAAAAATAAAAGTAGCATTTTAATCATTTTTTCTATTTTTGGTGAATTTCCATATTTAGTTGCTTTTATTGCATTTTAGTTTGTATATCCATTTTGTTGAATTTTGTTTAGCCATTTCCTTTCGTATTTTGATGTGATTCTTTTTCCTATGGTTAGATTAGAGTATTAGGTTCCCTCAAAGATTTATCTCACATTTTTGTGATTTAATCTTGTTTAGTTTTGAACCATCAGCATTAGGGTGACTAGAATTAGGGTTAAACTTGACATAGGTACATCATAATACTTAAATTTTGGGTTTTTAGCTTGAATTAGGAGCTGGGAAATATAAGGTATGTAGGGCAGATGTATATATCCCCTTAGAATTAATTTTAGTATTTTTAATAATATACTACTATTTTAATTGATTTTTGTAAATAGTGTGATTGTTTGGTGTGGCCATTATGGGCTCTTGTATTGTTTGCTTGGGGTTGGGCTTTGCTATGGGGTATGGGGCTTGGATTGGGCTTGTGGAGCGTGAAGGAGCATAAGAGAAGATTGAAGATGGAGATCAAAGTGGGATGCATGGATATTCTTGTGCTTGAAGATGTTTTTGAAGACATAGGAAATAGGGATAAGCAGAGCCTTAGAATAGACTAAATTCTTTGTACAAGCATGGATAGCTTCTTATGCTTCCATTCATCTCCATGACATAAAGTACCTCTAGGGTATTCATCTCCCTCCTTTGGAGGGATAAGTGGCCTTACCTTAGAGGTAGAACTTTGAGGGAACCAGTCTTTCATGATGATAAACACTTATAGGCTTCCTTTGGTTGTCAATCAGCTGTTTTATCATTCCAACTTATTTTGTTAAGGGATTCTCTTCTGGAGTGCTTGCCTTGAAGATGGAGTTCACCTAAAGCTTGGAGGCCATTGGAGTTTGATCTTGGGGTTCACTTGAAGATGTTACTGTTTTGCTATTAATCAACTGTCAGAGTTGGATGTTTTTCAGAGTTGCTGTTGTAGGAGCTGGTGTGCTGTTAGGGCTGGTTTTGGGGTTTTATTTTCTTTGCTGTATTGTTTGTTAATTTTCCCATAGGTTTGAAGTGAAGCTGTTTCACTTTGACTATTGTTTTCCCAGGTTCGAGGTTGAGTGGGACTAACTTGCCTCGCTTGTATTGCTGCATCTCATGCATTTTTACTGCTTTACTGTATATATGTTGTTTCTTTTCCGTTTATCCCCTAGGATCTCTGTTTCTCTCTGCGCAAGAGAGAAATGTGACAGACATTAGGTGTTAACGCATGCATGACAAAATTAGGGTAGTTTTGATTCCCATTTCAAACCCTAGGATTTCAGAGCGTCGTTCTCTTCTCATCTCAAAACAATCAAAAATACAATAAGAGGTCAAACATCAGTAAAAGACAGTTCTTGCGTAAAAAGACTGAAAACCAATCAAAGTGTCATTTTTGTCCGCTTGGACCCGTAATCAGGAGAAAACTTTTTCAGAAGGATAAAAAAATAAACAGACAAATCTGTGTCTTCCGTAGCCCGAACTACGTTTGCTCTGATCTTTCATGCTGTATGAAAGTACGTAGGCATAGGATGCGATATCCTAGCGAGCAACCTTCCCCTCCTTTCCCGTAGGTGGGCGAACTACGTTGACTCTGATTTCTCGTTCCAGGCGGGAATACGTAGGCCTAAAGTGCGATACTTTGCCGAGTCATTTTATTTTCTTTTAACCCCAGACCTGTAGAGTAGATAGAATAACAATCCGTACCAGAAAACAAGCGTGGATCCCGTCGAGTACGACGGACGTGAGGGGTGCTAATACCTTCCCCTTGCGTAACCGACTCCCGAATCCAGGATTTGGTTGCGATGACCATTCCTTTCCCGTCTTTGCGGTAGGTTTACTTCGAGCGTTTCCTTTCCCTCCGTTGGGATAAATAACGCACGGTGGCGACTCTTCTGTTCAGCCGGCGCCGATTTTTGCAGTAGCGACACATTGGTTCTGATTCGAACGTCCTCATCAAGGATCCAGAGAGGAGAAGATTGGAATGGAGCTTGCGCACATGTCAAGAGCCAACAGAGCTGCTTCGTTCGATATCATCTTTCTTATTCAAGTCTTCGTGCAACCGTCGAGTGTTGTGAGCTGTGGCGTTAGATACGTGGGAAATGACAATCGAGCGGTCTCCCCTTGATCGTCTAGAGTGTTTAGTCTAGCACCCTTTAGGTGATATACGACATACTCGCTCCTACGCCTTAGGTTCTTGCGTGTGTGTCCCGAGTTCCTTCCTGTTTAGGCGTGTTAGGCCTGCTTCCTCTTTGTTCTTGCCCCCGCGTGATCGAAACCCTTTTCTCTCGCATTCAGGCGATTGAGACCCCTTCTCTTGCGTCTGTGCAATCGAGACTTGTTTTCCGTGGTGCGCCGAACTACGTTTGCTCTGATCTCTCGTACCAGACGAGAGTACGTAGGCATAGGATTGCGATGATCCTAGTGAGCTACCTTTTTCCCTTTTGCTGTTGTTAGCTGAACTATAGCTGCTCTGATTTTTCTTACCAGACGAGAATATGTAGGCATAAGATGCGATATCCTAAGCTATCCCTTTCTCTTGCCCGGGCGCAATTGAGGCCAGACCGTAGTTCTAGTTCCCGTAGGTTCTCATACCTTTAAACCTGACATACTACGCCCGTTCTACTGCAAACAGGTAACGCCTAAGTCTCCAACGAGCGAGCAACATACACCTAACTGCTAGAATGCGAATGCTAGTATCGTCAATCCTTTCTCTCACCCTGTGTGATTGAGAACACCCCGGATAGCCGTAGTTAGCTGAACTACGTTTGCTCTGATCTTTCGCGCCGTGTGAAAGTACGTAGGCACGAGATGCGATATCCCGGCGAGCAAATTCCCCCGTAGTTTCCCGAACTACGTTGACTCTGACTTTCCCATTGCACAAGGGAATACGTAGGTATAGAGCGCGATGCTCTATCGAGTCAGTTTCTTTCCGTTTAGATTTAGAATCCGTAGCTAGATTATTTTTCACCCGTAGACAAACCAGCAAGCGTGGCTCCCATCGAGTACGATAGACGTCGGGGGTGCTAATACCTTCCCCTTGCGTAACCGACTCCCGAACCCATACATGGTTGCGATGACCTTGTCTTATACCTTTTCGTCAGGTTTTTTCCGATCGTTTCCTTTCCCGTTCCGTGGGATAAATAACGATTGGTGGCGACTCTTCTGTTTTGCCGGCACCTTATTTTCGCAGTAGCGACAAAGGGTATACCCATTCCCAAAGGATGTGGACTAAAGGTTGATTGTACCTGCAGAACAAGGTTCTAAGAAAGTTCCCAAAGTCATTAGCCCATCTTTCGGATATTATCAACTTCCCAAGTACTCGGTGGTTAATAATATTCTCAAGAGAACCTCTTTTGAGTGTAGCATCGCGTAGCACTATTTCGGGGGTACTCCCTCATAGTCTCGCACTACATCCTAATAAAGGCCAAAGTGGGGAAACTACGGTCCTCAATATCATAGGCTCCAACATCGAATATAGTGCATGTTTTCACGATTAAGAACTCGTTCAACAATACAACTTTCGAGAGGGCCTCGATTGAGCGTGATTTTTAAGTCAGCTTGGTCGGGATTCCACCCCCTATACGCCTCGTCGAACATATCACTATCATATCTTAAGTTCACTCAAGTCCGGGTGTAGGACTTTGTCTCACCACTCAAGAGTATCAACCCAAAGGCAATAAACAAACAAGTATACAAGTAAACAATTAAGAAAATATAAGCAAATATATAAACAAACATAAAAAGCAAGTTAGGGAAACCCACTAAGGATCCCCAGTGAAGTCGCCATTTCTGTCACCGTGAAAATCCGATAACAAACTATTGATTAGTTTGAATCTTTAATTCATTTTGCAACCTAACTTTGATTTGTCCAAAGGAAGGGACAAAGATTGAAATTCCCACAATGCAATGCAAATGCAAGCTAGAGAGTTATAGGTTCGGGGGTCGGTTAAACTTAGGGAAGGTGCTAGCATCCTAAGTTTCTGTAGTACTCTACAGGAACCTCTTGTTTTATGTTTGTTTTATTGCTAAGGTTTATCTGCTTAAAGGTTGAAAGACCTATGGGTTTATATCTAAGTATACTCGATAAGATATCGCATCTTATGCCTACATATCCTTACAGGAGTGGAATCAGAGTATCTGTAGTTCCCCTAAAGGGTTTGAGGAGTTCTTTGACTGTGGTCAAAATTCCTACGGGTTTAGGGTAGTTGATTGATTGATTTTGGGAGAAAATATGAGTTGTCATTTTAAGGGAGATTTAACCGCCACAAGTGTAAGAGATTGTATTGTTGTGGGATGGAGATTCTATCTCGCTTAAGATGATTAATATCTTTTCTCTAATGTTTGAATTATTGTATTGTTGTTTTTGTTTTCCTATGTTGTAAAAGAAAAGTAAATTGCGATGCGATAAAGTAAATTGCTGTAAAATAAATTGTAGTAATGATAAATTACAGGAAGTAAAGCCATACACACACATGAAAGCGCTAAGGTGTAAGTGAGTGAATTGTGAATGTGAATAGATCGGAGCGAGACGCAAGTGTGCACGATTGAATTGCGATGTTGGTTAATTTTAGTTGAGTGTTGTTTAATTTTATGTGAATTGATTTTAGAAAAAAAGTTAATTTAATTATGAGAAAATGGTTGGATTTGTCTTATTAGTTTTTACTAAAAGGTTAGATTATAAGTTGATTAGATTTTGGGTAGAATAATTTTAATTAGATGAAATTTACTCAATAAAAATAAATTATAGTAAGTGAAAAAAGTTTATTAATTATTACAAATTGAATAGGTTTTTTTGTTAATATTATTAAATGAATACAAATTATTTGAATTATGTGAAAATATTGTGTTTGTATTATTTTCTCAGAAAAAAAGGAATAAGTTGTTACCTTATTATTAAATAAATTAATCAACTTATTATTTTAGAAAAAGTTTTATTAAGATAAAGTAGTTTTTAATTATCATCATGAAAGTAGATTAAATTATAAAAGATTTTGCTATAAAATTATTTTAAAACATAAAAAGGTTTTTGAAAATATTAGTAAGTTATGTTATTATTAAAAACGTTATTATTGAAATTGTTAAATAAATAAAATTAAAGTTAAATTGATTGGATAAGAGTTAATTAGTTAAATTATCTTAATTAAAATATATATTAAATATCAGAATAATTATTAGATTGATTAAATTAAATAATTAACGGTGGGTTAAAGAAATGTTTAACGAGGGGATTAGAGGGGGCGGTGTAGTTAGTGTGTGTGTGTGTGTAGGTGATTCACAAATTACGACAGATAATGAAATAAACTGAAAACCCTAAATCCCCTTTCCCCTCCCTCTTGTCCGCCGATAGCATTCTCTTTCTCTCCCAATTCGTTTCATCCTCTCTCAATTTCTTCTTTCACCACTTTGTTCTTCGTCGATCTTCTCTTTCCCTGCATGAATCACAACAACAAGAAAAGCGTTAGTGTAAAAATCTCACAGTTGCGTGGCTCGTTTTCCGCAGATCTTCGAAAGTGAAGGGCGAAGGGGTGGCTCGTGTTTTCCGGTGATGGCGCGACGGGTGATGAAGAGTGACTCACGGTGGTGGATATCTGGCGACGCGCAAGGGTTTTGAGGGTGGTGGCGTTGTTTTCTACAAGGTGTAAAGGAGTTTCGCGGAAGTTTGATGGCGGAGCTTATTAGGGATCTGGCGATGGTGTTTCACGACGGAAGAAAAAAAGATGAGTTGTTTCTTCCTACAAACTTTCGCATTTAGGGATTTTCGGTGGATGTTTGTGGATTTCGCGCTTTCGTTACCGTTTTTTTCTTTATCTGTTTTCTGATGTCTTCTCCCTTATATACTTGAACCAAATGCTGCAAATTAAACGTTGATAAATTCTCTTTCCTCTTCTGATTTGAAAGTGTCTGAAACATGTTGGAGCCTGTTTGTAAACAACATGGTTTTGTTAACATTTTTCAAAATCGTCTTAAACGCCTTGACTGTGGTTTATGGATTTTCCTTTTAGAAATCTCTTGTCTGATATACTTAATTTCCTCTTAACTTTTTTGCTTCTTAAGGTAGATTGATGATGACTTCCTCTTTGACGTTTCCAACGGTGCTCTGTATTTTCTAAGGTGAACTGGAAGTCATTGCAACCCATATAGTGAGTACAGCTTAGGTTATGGCTATGAAAAAAAATTATGTCGCTTTCGACGCACACCTGTTCCTCTTCTTCTTTAATTAACTCAAACTCTTCCTCTAATGTCTCATGCTAATGACAATTGTTTGTAGGAAGCTAGGGGCTAGTGAGACATTTGCGTCATCATCTACCTCATCCTCGTCTACCTCAATTTTTGGAAGATTCTATTGGGACAGTTGCAGAATCAAGAACTGAAACAAACTGGCAATGAAGAACTGGTAATGATGCTTTCAGTTTGGTAATGAATTTGCTTGCGAGTTTTCTTCTTCAAATTCATCATGGATATTGTTGTATGATGTTCTGATAATCAGACCCTTCATTGTGAATGCAGGTTGTGAATATACGTTTGAGTCGCGTTGGCGGAAGTTGAAGCTGTTTGGAAAGTATCACGGATGTTTGCTTCTAGATGATGAAAAAGTTCTAAAGCCGGAAATGATAACGGTAGATTGTTCGGAACATCCTCAGATTCCTTGGTTACTTCCCTCTTTTTTAATTGATGTGTCTCATTTCCTATTTATTACTTTAGACCTTGCTGCTCTGCAAGAAAACTTGATGTTCCCAACTGACCTTCCTTGTTTTTCATTGATTATGTAGATTTTGAGGATTTGTAGATTTTGAGGATTTCTATGTTTCATGTATACTTGACAACAATCCTTTGGAGCTGCTTGGAGAGATGACCCTGATATCATATTCTGAAGGAACAAAGAAAAACCGTCAGCGAAGCCGGCAAAACCGACAAGGTATAGAAACCTTCTCCTTCTGTTCTTAGTCATGATTGCTCAGAATCCTTTAATAACATCGGTGATTTTGTTGCAGCGGGTGTCTCATAATGCGTGGAGATTTGCGTGTCTGGTGTCACAACCCAAGGCGGAATCTAGACTAAAGCGCTGTCCGAAAACATCCCCGAATGAGATGAGCTTAGAACTTGCAGCAACTAGTGCTCTTCCATGCGTTAAGCTGCCGACATCCATGAGGTTCGTACATCTTCTTTATGACATACCTCACAGTCACTGATTCTAAAATTGTTAAAACACCTACATTCTTCTCCCATTCTTTCTTGATGCTCCTGAGTGAAAAACTGACTTTGAACATATTGTCACGACAGGTATGCTGCTTGGTTTGTAGAGTGTTGAAATGAGGTTAAGGAGCATAATCTCTCGAAGCTTACTAGCTCCGAATTTACCTCCGCGGAACGGTACGTGGTCTAATGTTGTGAGTATGGACAGGTTTTGAAAGTTGAACAAACTCCAGCTCACTCAACTTCCTTGGAGGTGTTCTATTAAGGCTATGCGAAATGGTGCTGTTGAAGGGACTCTTGAGGAAATAAGCCAATATCAATTTATCACGTTCTTGTTGTTTCCAAAGTTATGCATAAAACAGACCCGTGAAGAATGGAATGCCCTTCTAGAACTTGCTTTTCCAATGTCTATCCAAGGCCACGAATTAAATCCCAAACCTTCCTGTGATATTCTGTCAATGAGCATTTTATGTAAATAAACCTTTTAATATGAGCGAGACTTTGTAACGTGTGGACCTATCTTCAAGTAGTTTAGGTCTAATACTTGTAATAAGCATGTAACCAAATGAAGCTCATTTGGGTTTTCTTGTAACAAAGGCGATGAACTTTAGACTAGCATTGTAATGAATTTCTTACTTTTGTCAAGCTATTGAATTAATGGTTCCAAGCTGTGTTTTAAGTCACATTTTCGAAGTGTAACGCTTATAATCTTAAGAACCTGGTTTCAGGTCAAATTCCTTATGACATGAACATCTTGAGCAATTTTGATTTTTAAACAGTATCTGGACCTCGGGAGTTTTGGGTAATATTAGGCTTTAAATCTTGTAACGCTTTGGGATTTCCTTATAGGTGAAAGAAATGTTGGAATTTATGTTTATCATTTTGAGTTTGGAACATCTTAAAGAAATTTAATCTCCACTAAATTTGGAGAAAAGGCTTGGCCCCTTATGAATCCAAATGATAGTTGAACCATGCATGAAACTTGAACTCTTCTAACCATAACTATATCTCTAACTATCGATCACACATTGAAATTCGTTCTTGGAAACAGCTCTTGGAATTATCTCGGAAGTGATTTGGAATGGAGATTCAAAATCTACTCGAAATGTGACATAAGATCAATTGAAACAATAGCTTGATTTGTGTAACCCCAACCACGAGACGTTTTGCCTCGGCGAATAGATAACTTAATGCTTTGAAAGATTTTTAATTCTTCGGGGCATACTCTGAAACTTCTAAGAAACATTGAGGAAAGCGGCCTATAGTATAATCCCGGGATCCCTATAATCCAACGCTCACACCTTGAAGTGCTTGACAGTAAGGATTCACACTTGACATCACTGCATCTGGACAAATCGGTTAGCCGTAATAAACACGCACACAAAAGTATAAAGATCACATACGAGAAAATGCGTAAGGAGGTGGGATCTTATGGTCAAAAATTAGGGTGTGACAATAGTGTCTCCTGCAAACTTACTAAATTTTGATACTTTCGTCCTTGGAGGTAAGCCTGCAAAATATAATCCACTATAGGTGAAGTATAATTTGGCCTGGTAAAACCAAAGTTTGCGCCATTTCTGGTCATTATCCTTTCGACTATTGCTGCAAGGTTATTCTCTTATGCTACATCATGACATCGAACTTGTCTAAGTACTTGGTCAGTGTTTTGGTTCCTGTTCACCATGACCACTTCTAGTCCTTCTTCTATATGAACTGGTACCTGATTTCTTCTAGGTTTGACTCTGAAAGGTTCGTCGATCCCTTGACCCTCCATATTTACCTCGTGAACATTCTGTTGCTGATATTGTGGAATGTTTTCGGTGACTGTGGTCTTTGCTCACATGTTGGTACTCCCAAAAAATCAGCCACACGGGCTAATTGTGTCGCCACCTGTTGATTAGTTTGAGTGGTATTCTGAATTAAGGGTTGGAAGATTTTCCCCATGGTCTGAGACAGTGTGTGCACCATTTTCTTATTACTTTCATCCATTTGTTGCCTTAAATAGTTTATCACCGTAGTTGTAAGACTGGGCACCTGCGCAGAATAACCAACACCTAAACTTTGGCTATTTCGACCACCTGATCCAAATCCTTGTGCTGGCGAAGACGTCACATTTTCTGAAAAAATGGGTGGAGCATTTTGCAAACTCTGCATTATCGCTGTAGGCATACCATATGTTTGACTTCTTAACAATGGTTATGAAAATCCTGGAGGAGGAATTTGTCTGTATACGGAACTTCCCGGAGGTGTTGTAGAATTAGGACTTTGAGGTCCTATATATTCCAACACAGGTTGGGTATATGTTCGTATACACGTTGATCCTGGACTAGTGATAGGCTGCATTTGTTCAGACCCAACCATAGGTGGTGGTGCCTGTCCTCCTGTCGAAGAGACTAGGTATGGTGAATTTTGAGACCCCATACTTGACTGAACATTTGAAATGCTCCCTTGAAGATCAACTTGTTGATTAGCACTTGTGGCCATTCTTTTAGTATATCTCTTTTTGGGTACTTCTTCGTGTGTTGTGGCTAACTTTCTGCTCCTTAATAACATACAATGAAGTATTCGCCAAAAACTCAAAACTGTTTAGCACTGGGTCCCGCTGGCCGTGCCAATTTGTTTACTGTGAATTTTGGTAAACAACAGCTGGTCTATCAATTCAAGATGCAATTGACTTAACTTGCAGGATCGACCATACTAGATCCAAGGACATGTGCTAAGTATGTAAAAAGGTCAAGAATGTAAAATGCGATGATGTAAAGACTTTAAAAAGCAAAGTCGAAAATAAAGG
The DNA here is from genome assembly GCA_963859935.3 of Lathyrus sativus. NCBI lineage: Eukaryota > Viridiplantae > Streptophyta > Magnoliopsida > Fabales > Fabaceae > Lathyrus > Lathyrus sativus. The sequence continues at coordinate 4,708,977 of CAWUDS030004439.1, read as the reverse complement.
CTTTGAAAAGTAAAGTCGAAAGTAAATGGCTTTAAAAATAACAACTGTAATGTAGAGGCGAAGAGACTACCGCCAAACTCCACGTTCGACTCTAATTCCTTTGAGAAATAAATGACTTTTGAATATAAAAATGCAAGTAAGTAAATTGCTTGGGAAATAACTCTAATCAGAACTCCGCGTTCGACTAGGGGATTTTTGACAAGTAAATGCGCTGCAGAATTATAAAGAGCAGTTTAAATGTAAAACTAAAAGTTTAAAAGTGGCAAGGTGTTGCACCCCAAAATTTGCTCAACCTATTTCACTTGGTTTATGTTTCAATTACATTAGCATTTGCATATAGAGTCATGCACATAGTCTAATCATCTGCATAGCATAGCATAGCAAATCATCCAACAAGGGACCAAGCACTACTCTCATCTCTATGAGCCTATCAAGAGGTTATTATTCAAATTCAAGCATATCCAAGTCATCAGAAAGAAATTGAAATCTGAGAAGTCAGTGGATCAAGCAGTGGATCTCTCTCCTATCTTGAGTGTATGTGAAGATCATCAAAGAAGTGGTGGGCTGTGAATTGAGGTCATGGAGAGTATATAGACATCATGGGGGACCTAGAGGGTCATTTTGAAAGGGAGACAAGTCATTGATGTGATCACAAGAGTTGCAGTTGAAGACAGTCAACTAGGGTTTCATCTGGGTCAACCCTAGATCAAATGACTGATTGAAAAGCATTAAGGTCTATTGGAGAGATGTGGGGTTCATAATTTTACATATAGATAAGGATATGGTGTTGTGCCAAGAAGAAATCAAGAGAAATCAAGAAGAAGAGGAGTTTCTAAATTAGGGTTTCTGTGTAAAATCCCCTGATTTAGGTAAAACTTCCAAGCAAGATAAGTTAAAATGCAAGCTTCAAATGGATCCTTGGCCAACATGAAACTTGTAGAGGATCTCAAGACCTTTAATGTGAGTGGTGGAAGACATCAAGAAGATTTATAGAACTCAAGTTATGGTCCTTGCAAGTTACAGGTCTCCTGGGGCCTCTGAAATTTTGTCTGTGAAAGTTACTTGTCTTCCAAGCAACTTTTACCCCTCAAGGAGATTTCAAATGAATTTCTGGTAAACATAAGAGTTGTTCCTCATTCTCTTAGATTTCTAGAAAGGTATGGCATGCCTTGATATGATTTGTGGAACTCTACTTATGGCCTTGGCAAGCAAAGGGTATTTTGGTCATTTGAGAATTACAGGTCATTTCAAGCCTATGCCCAAAACTCATACAAGGAAGCTTCAAATGAAAAACTTCACAACATCAAACTTGCTCCAAATGACATTTTGAGTCTAGAAGAGTGATCATGAAAGTTTGGAAAGGCTCATAGCTCAAGGTTTCAAATTTGGTCATTTAAAAGTGAATTTAATGAATAAAAGTGACCTAAAATTGAGATTTTTCATAACTTGGCCAAATGGGATGAAATTATAGGTCATTTTGATTGGAAAAAATGTTTTAAGAACATTGGCAAAAGTAGATTTTTGAGTTTAGGGAAAAGTTTGAGAGATACCATTGGTTACTTATGTATGAAGTTAACATATGCCAAAACTCAAGGAAAGTGTGCACAAGAAGTTTCTACCAAGTTCTAGAGCTTTCTAATTTCATCTATATATTGGATTGAGTAGCTTCATTCAAGGGTTGGTGATTCATTTTGATCAAAATACCAAGTTTCATCTCATTCTTCCATTTTGCAAAACCATTTCAAACTCCATCAAATCTTCATCATTTTCCATACTTCTTGATCCTATCATCATCTGCATCCTTCATAGATCCAATTTCTATCAATATCTGGTTGAATTGAGGAAGAAATCGTGTGCTACCAACTTCATCATCCAAGGTGCAAGAAGATTGTGATTGCAAGTTCCAAGAGGTTTGAGCAAGATCTACTGCATACAGAACCAAGAACCAAGTTTGTTGATCAAATCAAGAGCATTGCAAGCTTTGGATCCAAGGATTTCTACCTCTGTTTTCATCTTTAAACCAGGTTGGTAATCCTATCGAATTAGCATGATTTAGTTAGCATGTTAGAGAATTATTAGGTTAGGATTGGTTAGATGATCATTTCTATTGAGTTTGAAGGCAATTCATGGAGGTTACCATTGGAGCACCAAATCTGTTAGGGCTTAGAACACCTAGGATAGGGCACGATAATCTTAGATATATAGCTCAGGATAATCAGCATAGTACGTAGATCGTGTTAGGGTAAGAATTAGAAGGATTTAGCATGATGGATATCAGTGCAAAATGGTGGAACCTATGGCTTCTACCTATCGGGTTTGATGCTGGAGTAAGTTTGAGGAGAAACCAAAGGCATGGCTGTGTTCAGGGGAGAGAGGAGAGTGATTTTGCTTTTCATATCGTTGAATTTCATGGAGCATCGAGGAGAACAGAGGTGATGAAGATTCGTGCATGGGGAGAGTTTTTTCTGAAACCTAGGGTTTCCAATGTTGAAGATGAAGGAGAGTCGTCTGATTAGTTTGGAGACTTTGACTTGGGGTTAGATCCAATGGCCAGCATTCAATTGGAAAACGGAGGGAAATATTACGCAGCAATACGCTGCGTTTCATTAAACCATTCTGACTGAGCTCAATAATCCATTACTATTCGCACCCTGCTTTCAAGGCCCAAAACCAAATGAACTAGTTTTTTCTGCTAATTGCACCGTTTTCGCTTTATTTCTTTTTTATTTTCTGAGCGTGCACTGGGCCCAGACGCGCTTTGCTATGCGCGCCCCCAGTCTAGGCCCATCTTTCATGTTTTAACTGAAATATTACTTACTGCACCCCATATCCAATTTAATTCATATTAATTTCTTCCATTTTATTTTTAATTCTTTAAAAAATCATAACAAAATGAAAAATGCTTATTTTTTAGTGGTTGTTTTTGCATTAGGTTCATATTTCTGTTAAGAAAATTAAGAAATAATAAAATTCCAATTTTATTTTGTTTTAGCATTTTTAGAATATTTTTCTTTTAAATAGCTTTTTAAGTGGTTTAGTTTGATACATGATATTGTTGATTTTGGTTTGGTTAGATGCTTTTACATTTTTGATCCATTCTTTTTAGGGTGATTAACTTAGAACTTTAGCTTGTATATAAAATTTAGTTCATGATTTTAGGACTTAATTTTAGATGATTTGTTTAGGTGTGATTAGAAGAACCAAAACTAGGGTTTAGGAGATAACATAGGTGTGAGAAATCATTTCTTTTAGGAGTTGTAGTTTGAATTTTGGGGTATGGGACTATAGGGGTATTATGGGTAGATGATAGATCCCTTAGAAATTACTAGGTTTCCCCTATTCTACTATTACTATTAGTATACTACTTGTATTTGCTTGATTGTGTGGTGTGCCCTCTATAGGGTTATTATTTGACTGTGTGGGGTATTGGGCTTGCTTGGGGTCTGGGGTTTGAGCTGAAGACTGTGCTGATGAAGCCCATTGGAGATCAAAGAGAATGAAGACCAATTTCCAGAGTTGATGAGGAGTATCTCTTGCTGGCAGCTGTTGAAGGCTATAGGGTTTAGGGGCTAGGCAGAGCTCTAGAGTAGAAAACTTGATTCACAAACATGGAAGGTCTTGTTTGCCTCCATCCCTCTCTATGATGCAGAGTCTCTCTAAGACATTCACCCCCTTCCTTTGGAAGGCTTGGTGATAATGTCTAAGAGATAGAACTCTTGAGAGAAATATTCTATGTGTTGTTGGCAGTCTGTTTGCCACCTTTGGTGGTCAACTAATTGCTTCACACCCCAGTTCATTCCTGTTGACTGATTTTCATCTTGGAGATTGAGACTTGAAGAAAAGCCATTGCAGACTGATGACAAAGACCTTGCTTGAAGGTTCTGAAGATGAAGACTGGTGCTTGCTTGAAGCTCGTAGATGTTTGGAGATGACTTGAAGACAGATGTTGGTGCAGAGCTGCTGCTGCTATTTATTTTTGCTGTTTATAATTTTTGATGTATTGCTTGGGTTTCCCTGACTGTATTGCTTGCTGTTTAACCTGTTGGGTTGAAAGTGAATTCTGTTCACTTTTGCCTATTGTTTTCTAAGTTCGAGGTTGAGTGGGACTCCCTTGCCTCGCTTGTATTGCTGCATCCATGCATTTTACTGCTTTATTGTATATATGCTATTGTTTCTGTTTCCGTTTATCCCTTAGGATCTCTGTTTCTCTCTGGGCAAGAGAGGAACATGATAGACACTAGGTCTTAACCCATGCATGATAACATTAGGTTAGTTTGATTCCCTTCGCAACCGTAGGTTAGAGTTCTGTCTCTTCTTTCTCAAAACAAACAGAAAAACACAATAAATATTTCAAACACAATAAAAGACACTTCTTCCGTAAAAGAATGTGAACTCATCAAAACGTCATTTTTGTTCGCCTGGACTATTAATCAGAAAACCTTTTTCAGAAGGAATAAAAACAATCAAGACATACTTGTGTCGTACGTGGCCCAAACTACGTTTGCTCTGATCTTTCATGCTGTATGAAAGTACGTAGGCATAGGATGCGATATCCTAGCGAGCAACCTTCCCCTCCTTTCCAGTAGGTAGGCGAACTATGTTGACTCTGATTTCTCGTTCCAGACGAGAATACGTAGGCATAAAGTGCGATACTTTGCCGAGTCATTTTATTTTCTTTTCAACCCCAGACCTGTAGTCTAGATAGAATAACAATCCATACCCGAAAACAAGCGTGGATCCCGTCGAGTACGACGGGCGTGAGGGGTGCTAATACCTTCCCCTTGCGTAACCGACTCCCGAACCCAGGTTTTGGTTGCGATGACCATACCTTTCCCGTCTTTGCGGTAGGTTTACTCTGGGCGTTTCCTTTCCCTCCTGTGGGATAAATAACGCACTGTGGCGACTCTTCTGTCAGCCGGCGCCGATTTTCGCAGTAGCGACAGCTGGCGACTCTGCTAGGGATCCAACGTCCCCTGGCTACTAAGCACTGCGATAGTTCCTTATGCATTTGGGATCCAATGTCCCTTAAGAGAGTCAATCCTAGCGCTTGTTTTCCCGTCGAGGATGTTGTATGGATTTCACATTATGTCATTTACTTTCAGCCTTATTATTGTTATTATTGTTGTATTGGGGTGTGACGGGTGTTCTGTGATTGAGAGATAAGCCGGACCTGGGCTTGAGTGCACCTTAGACTTAAAGTAGAGATTAGTGGGCGCGCACATGCTTTGCATGTCCTAGTGTCCCGCGAAATCTACACTCAGACGAGGTTCTCCTGGTTGGCCTCCTGTCCTGCCCTTTGGGTGGCTCGGGTTGTTGGTTAGTTGGATTGTCGACTCTGGGAACCGATCATTTGGAAGTTGGATAAGTGAGGCCTCTTCAGGATTTGATGATGCCACTCCTTCTGGGAATCGTATCATCAACCCTGAAAGTCTGTGACGCCGACGACCGCATAGGATGCCATACCTTTGTCAGTTACTAGGACACCTACCTGTGAGAGGGTTTTGGGGTTATGCAGGTAACTAGACCTTCAGATACCGGTTATTTCTTGATCTGAGATCCTGGGTATTTATGGATAGTTATGAGGTCTGTCAGAGACCAGTTGGAGTTATGATTTGAGGTCTATCAGAGACCAGTCAGAGTTATGTTATGGGGGTCTATCTGAGGCCAGTGTTGGAGCTTTGTATTGGGTCTATCTGAGACCAGGGTTTGAGGAATTCTGGAGGGTCTATCTGAGACTTTTTGATATGGTTCAGGCTTCTCAGCTATGGCATTTGGTCCCTGTTGCATGTTACTTGCATTGCATTGTTTGCCTAACCATTATCATTGCATTCCATTAACGTGTGTCTGTGCTGCAGGTGCATTTGCATATTCCCTGGTTCTAGCGTCCGGACTTCTGAGTATTGATCATGGCTGGTTTGAGGATGACAGTTGCCTACAAGTTACCTGTTCCTGATATTACTGCTATCCTGGGTCTGATTTCTCTTGCTGATGAGGATGTCCGTAGAAGCTTCAGGCAGAGTTACGGACGACTGTTGAGATTGGTTCGCAAACCCACTGATGATGAACTGAATGGGCTCTACACGCTGATGCAATTCTATGACCCTACATTGAGATGTTTCACATTCGCTGACTTTATTTTGGGGCCTACCATTGAAGAGTATGTAGAGTTTACTGCGCTACCAGTACAGAACAAGGTTCCCTTTATTCACTCTGCCGCTGAGCCCAAGTTGGAGGACTTAGCTAAGGCTTTGCACATGAATGCTTCCGATTTATTGATGACTTCTTGGTGCGGGGTTCCGGGTTTCTCTCTCCAGTTTCTGGTTGGTAAGGCTCAAGAATATGCCAAGAATGGATGGTGGGTGGTCTTTAACACTGTTTTGGCTCTATGCATTTATGGGATAGTGCTGTTTCCCAATTTCCCGAACTTCGTGGACATGGATGCATTTCATTTGCTTGCTGCTGGTAACCCTGTACCCACATTGATCGGGGACTTCTACCATTCGATGCACTACCGAAATGAGAACAGGAGAGGCAAGAACGTTTCTTGTTGTGTGCCTTTGCTGTACATGTGGTTTAAGAGCCATCTTCCCCTGAAGGGACCTTTTGTGGATAGCGCAACTACAGCTGACTGGCCAGAGCGCATGATGAGGCTATCTTCTGAAGACGTTGAGTGGTTTGATCGAGACTTGCTGGGGTCTGAGCTTATTTTCAGTTGTTCGGGGTATCCTAATGTTCCGTTGATAGGAAGGAAAGGGTGTATCAATTACAACCCATCTCTGTTCGTTCGACAGTTCGGATACGCGTTGAAGAACCCGCCTCAGGAGGAGGAAGTACAGGAATCTCTGTACTTCACCGGTGATTTGAATGGAGAGTTACTAGCCAAGCTTCAGCATGCCTGGATGCGTATTAACAGAAGAGGGAAGCCACTGTTGGGGAAGAATGATTGTCAGGCTTATGCACCCTACAAAGTTTGGATCCAGGAGAGGGCAAGGCAGTTGATGATGCCATTTCCAGCTGCACCAGTCCCTATTCATATTCTAGTGGAAGAACCAACTACTGTTACTATGGAGGCCTACGAGCAAGTTGTAAAAGAAAAGGAAGCCTTGATGAAGGTCAATGAAGGGTTAGAAAAGGAACTGGCTCAGATGCGTAGTGAGAAGAACAAGGCTGTTCATTCTTTCCAACAGCAGATCGAGCTAGTAAACAGGCTAGGTGCTGAGTTGACTGAAGAGAAAAGGAAGCGTGAACGTCTGGGTAAAGAGTTCAGAAGCTCTCATGACATGCTGGAGTCCAAAAAGAAACCACTCGACGCCGCCCACCGGGAAATCTCTTCTTGTAATAAGACGTGGAATGCTACGCTAACCAACAACAAAAAGAGGGAAGACAAATTGAAGCAGCAAATTTCTGAACTCGAAGAGCAGTTGAAGGCTAGCATTAAGAAGTATGAAGAAGAGGTGATGACCAGATATAGTCTCCATAATGCATTGAACAAGGCCATCGAAGGCAAGAACGAAGCTGTGTCTCAGAAGCGGAAGCTAGAGGATCGCTTCGGAGAAGGGGCATGGGAGGAAACCGCTGGTGACGTGCGACGTGTTCTCAAGCGAAGAAATCAACTTGTTGAGGGTCTGCTTACCCGACCAAGTCATCCAGAGACTAAGAAGTTACTAGAAGAGTACCAGGCTTATGAGTGTACTTGACCATTTCATGTATTAACGTGTATGCTTTATTTGCATAGCGCTGACCATCACCAGGATTGTTGGTTGAGGTCATGCCTTCTTATTGTACACTCAGTGATATTGTATTCTTGGCTTAATGGATTTCTCTGCAATATATGAGGCTTTCTATGATTCGGCTCCGATCTACGTATTGCTAGCACTGTCACTGCACTGACACATTCGCACTAGAATCGGGGAATGAGATTCCCTAATGCACAGACACATATTGCATTGCATTCATATTCATATTGCATTACAGGTGATTATTGAAAGGTATCTTATTTCCTGCTCTGTACCAGGTCTTTTCAGGATTGAAGATCAGCGCCCGCACCGATACTCCACTCGTACCAACTGTCGAAGAATCATGGATCAAATGCAGAATGAGATGCAAGACATGCGTGAGAAGCTGGCGCTCTTCATGCAAACAATGGAGACCATTGCGAAAGGACAGGAGAATTTGCAAGCTTTGGTGCAGCCTTTGTTGGTAAGGAATGCTGGGCACAGAAATGAGGATCATCAGTCTGTGCGAGTCGACACTATTCATGGGGATGGTACTCCCACACCAGTGGCTCCACCTGTAGTCAACATGCCTGCTGTCAATGTGAACAACGGCGCTGCTGCCGGAAACGGTAACGTTGGAATTGGGAACGAGACTGTTGTCAACAACGTTGGGCTCGGAGATGTCAACCTGGGTGATAATATGGGAGGCAATGGCTTTGGTAATACTGGATTTGGCTTCAATGACCAGGGGTTCGATAATACTGGGAAGTACGGCTTCAATGCTCAAGGCTTCGGGCAGGATGGATATGGTATGACTAATCAGGGTTATGGAGGATTCGGAAATGGAAATGGCGCTGGGTTAATGGCTTTTAGACCTATTGGAGTTGCTCCAGGATATGGTAATAGGGGGAGAGGCCCGGTAATGAATCAGACCAGAGTTGGCCGTAACAATGGATACGATGGGTACGGAGCTGGGAATGGTATGTGGCAAGAGGATCAGCAAGAGGATGCTTTCTCCGGTGGAGGTTTCGAAGGGCCTATGGATGACTCTCAGAGAATCAGGATGCTCGAGGAGCAGATGAGGGGGGTCGTAAATCAAAGTGTTGTTGGCTTAGATATGTCAAGAATGGGTCTAGTGCCTGGCCTGAGGGTGCCAATCAAATTCAAAGCTCCTACATTTGACAAGTATAAGGGGGACACCTGTCCAAAAGTGCATGTGCGGTCATACTACAGAAGGATGTCGGCGTATTCTAATGATGAGAGGATGCTAATGCATTTCTTTCAAGATAGCTTGTCGGGCCCTTCCCTCGAGTGGTATATGGGATTGGAACCAACTCAGATAAAGACATGGAAGCAGCTGGCTGAAGCCTTTGTGGCTCACTATAAGTACAACAGCGACTTGGCACCCAACCGGGTCCAATTACAGGGGTTGTCCCAGAAGAAGGGCGAGAGCTTCAAAGAGTATGCGCAGAGATGGCACGACATGGCTGCTAGAGTTCATCCCCCTTTGGAGGACAAGGAAATGAATGACATGTTCATAGGAACATTCACCGACATGTTTTATGACAAGTTGTTTCACACTTCTTTGGGCATTTTTTCAGACTTAATCCTGATGGGAGAGAAGATTGAAAGTAACATTAAGCAGGGAAGATTCCAAGCTGAGGAATCCACTTCGGCTGGCAGTAACCGAAGGGCTTTTGGTGGGCGCCGTCAGGGCGATGCAAGCGCCGTGTTTGGGGGCCGAGGCCGAGGCCGGGGCAGAGGTCGAAACCAGTACAATCAGCCGCAGCAGGTGGCAAGTGTTACTATTCCGTTTCAGCAACAACCAATACAACAACAACAGCAACAGCAGCCACAACAGGGGGCACAGCCGGCCCAGCGCAGATTCCAGGGGGGCAAACCAAGGAGGGTGTTTGAAAAGCCTCCTTCAACATATGCAGATTTGCTACAGACGTTATTGGGTTTGAACTTGGTGGAGAAGAGAACTCTAGCACCAATAACAGGCACTCCTCTGTATGGTTATGATGCAAGCAGGCACTGTGAATTCCACTCCGGGGCTCTGGGCCACGATGTAGAGGGTTGCCACGCATTCAAGCATGTAGTGCAGGATCTATTGGACAGTAAGGCTATCAATTTTGGAACGGCGGGTCCGAATATAGTGTAAAAGCCCATGCCCAACCATGGGGCAAATGCCATTTTGACCGAGGAGGGTTTGAATTTGATTATGAATGTCGACGACTTAAAGACACCGTTGAGCGAGATAAAGAGCAGATTATTGCAGGGTGGTGTTTATCCAGGTTGCGACGAGTATTGTTTAGAGTGTTGGACCCAGGCTGGGGGGTGTGTTGACTTAAAGAAGGGTATTCAGGCTTTAATCGATGGAGGCACATTGCAATTTGACCGAGCAGCAATTGAAGAACCTGCAGGGGTATTAGCAGACAAGCAAAGTGATGTGGCTACTATGACGATTCCCCGGAAAACGATCACTATAACAGCGCCGGCCAAGCGACCGCCGATCACTATCACCAAGGCAGGATCAATCCCGTACGAAAGCACTAAGGCAGTCCCCTGGTCCTATGGGTTGGAAGTGTATTGTGATGGGGTGAAAATTGATGTTAATAAGCAGCCAGCTGAGGTTGTATACAACGTTGTCGGTACCGGAGGTATGACAAGAAGTGGGAGAATCTTCATATCGCCTGAGGTAGAGCTGAACGACTGGCGAAGGGAAAGGGAAAGATGATTGAGAATGTCCCAGTGCAGGGGAACGGAAAAGAAACGGCATCGAAAGATGTGGAAGAGTTCATGCGCTTGATTCGTAAAAGTGATTATAAGATTGTTGAGCATCTGCAGCAGACGCCGTCAAAGATATCTATACTGTCATTGCTATCTATTGTGCTCTGAAGCTCACAAAAATGCATTGTTGAAAGTTCTGGATACTTCCTTCGTACCCCAAGATGTTTCCGTGAATCAGCTGGAGGGAGTGTTGGCACATGTGAATGCAGGCCATAGCTTGGGCTTTACCGATTTTGATTTGACCCCTAAGGGGAGAGAGCATAATATGGCGTTGCACGTCTCTGTGGAGTGTAGAGGAGCAGTCATGTCTCACGTGCTGGTCGATACCGGATCGTCCTTAAACGTGCTGCCCAAGAAAGCGATGATGAAACTGGATGTCAGAGGAATCCTGTGCACGCCTAGTGACTTGGTGGTCAGGGCATTTGATGGAACGCGAAGAACAGTTTTTGGATCTATAACATTACCTCTACAGGTGGGGCCGGAGGTTTTTGCGACTGAATTTTATATCATGGACATCCAGCCAGCATACAACTGCCTTCTCGGAAGACCCTGGATTCATGGTGCTGGAGCGGTCACGTCTACCTTGCATCAAAAGCTGAAATACATGGTAGGGGACAGCGTGGTCACAGTCTGTGGGGAAGAGGATATATTGGTTAGCCATCTGTCATCATTCAAATATGTAGAGGTCGACGGCGAGATTCACGAAACACCCTGTCAGGCATTTGAAGGGTTGCGCATCAAAGACAAAGGTCCTGGGCCGAGCAAAACGTCAGAGGTAGCCGTCTCGTCATATAAAGAAGCTCAAGCTCTAGTAGAGGCAGGTGAGACAAAGGGCTGGGGCAAGGTGCTGGATATTCCCGTGAAGATGGACCGATTTGGGCTGGGATATCAACCGTCGTCATCAACACCTGCTGTGGGGGCACCCCGTTTCAGAGGACCAATAACTATCACCGCTAGTGGAGTGTGTCGTGAGACCATCAACGCTGCTTCAGAGTCTGACGAAGGAGACAGCGATTGCGATATGGACGCCTGGATTCAGCCGAGCGTGTCAGGACAAGGATTATGCAATTGGTCTATTCAGGAGATTGTTCCTGTGACTCTTAAACAATAATGCTTTGTTTTTTAACTGTTGAACAATCTGATGTCTTGCCCAGGGCATCATGATTTTGCTTAGGGCCGTGCTGTTATGAACATTGTGTGTTTAATCATTAAATAAAAGGCGTTTTTTCATGTACAAATATTGCGATCTCTGTTTTCCTGTTTTGTGTTTACAATAAAATGGCAACGTGGTTATTCGCTTTATACGCATTTTGAAGCATTTAACCATTCCTTTTGCAGGATAACATTTTCAGATGACATCATTGAACCACCTATGACTCGTCCCGACTTTGAGCATCCGGTATTTCAGGCCGAAGAAGAGATTGTTGAAGATGGCGACGTTCCCGAAGAATTGTCTTGGTTGGTGAAGCAAGAAGAACGTGTCATTCTGCCTCATGAGGAGGTCATCGAAATTATTAACCTGGGGTCGAAAGGGGTTGAAAAGAACATTCATATAGGGGCCGCGCTGCAGAGCGACGTCAAGCGAAGACTGGTTGAAATGCTCAGAGAGTATAGTGATGTATTCGCTTGGTCGTATGAAGACATGCCTGGGCTTGATACAGATATGGTTGTGCACCGCCTGCCGTTAAAAGAAGAGTGTCCGCCGGTCAAGCAGAAGCTTCGCAGGACTAGACCTGATATGGCAGTGAAAATTAAGGAGGAGGTTCAAAAACAGTGGGATGCTGGTTTCCTAGCTGTTACAAAATATCCCTCATGGGTCGCTAATATTATACCAGTGCCAAAGAAAGACGGTAAAGTGAGAATGTGCGTAGATTACCGTGATTTAAACAAAGCGAGCCCGAAAGATGATTTTCCGCTTCCTCACATCGATGTGCTAGTTGACAACACTGCTCAATTCTCCGTATTCTCCTTCATGGACGGCTTCTCGGGCTATAATCAGATTAAAATGGCGCCAGAGGATATGGAGAAGACTACTTTCATAACGCCTTGGGGAACATTTTGTTACAAAGTGATGCCCTTCGGACTAAAGAATGCTGGGGCAACGTATCAGCGTGCAATGACGACTCTTTTCCATGATATGATGCATAAGGAGATCGAAGTTTATGTCGATGATATGATTGCCAAATCCCAGACGGAGGAAGAGCATTTGGTGAATCTGCTGAAGTTATTCAAAAGGCTTAGGAAGTTCAGGCTGAGACTGAACCCTAACAAGTGCACCTTCGGGTGAGATCGGGTAAACTGCTGGGGTTTATCGTGAGCGAAAGAGAATAGAGGTTGATCCTGCAAAAATAAAAGCAATACAAGAGATGCCGACGCCTAAAACAGAGAAAGAGGTGCGCGGGTTTTTAGGAAGATTGAACTACATCGCCCGGTTCATATCTCACCTAATGGCTACGTGTGAACCATTATTCAAGATGTTGAAAAAAGACCAAGCTGTAACGTGGAACGGAAATTGTCAAAAGGCGTTCGATAAAATAAAGCAGTATTTGCAGGAACCTCCTATTTTGATACCTCCAGTGGCAGGGAGACCCTTGATTATGTATTTGACAGTTCTTGAGGGAAGTATGGGTTGTGTTCTCGGTCAACATGACGAGACAGAAGAAAAGAGCATGCGATCTATTACTTGAGTAAGAAGTTTACGGAATGTGAATCTCGATATTCAATGCTTGAAAAGACTTGCTGCGCGCTAGCCTGGGCCGCCAAGCGTTTGAGGCAATACATGCTGAATCATACAACCATGCTCATCTCGAAGATGGATCCTATCAAATATGTATTTGAAAAGCAGGCGTTATCGGGGGAAATTGCTCGATGGCAGATGGTCTTGACTGAATATGACATCCAGTATGTCTCGCAGAAGGCTATAAAGGGAGTGTACTGTCTGAGTACTTGGCAGAGCAGCCTATTGAAGATTACCAATCGATGAGGTTTGATTTTCCTGACGAGGATATCATGTACCTAAAGATGAAAGATTGCGAAGAGTCGTTGCCAGACGAAGGACCAGAATTGGGTTCCAAGTGGAAGTTGATCTTTGACGGAGCTGTAAACGCTTACGGTAGCGGAATAGGGGCAATCATTACTACTCCACACGGGTCGCACATCCCGTTTACTGCTCGATTGACCTTTCCAGTTACCAATAATGAAGCCGAATACGAAGCTTGTATCATGGGCTTGAAGAGGCCATTGATTTGCGAATTAAAAATCTGGATGTATATGGAGATTCAGCTCTGGTGGTGAATCAAATCAAAGGAGAATGGGAGACACGTCAGCCTAACTTGATACCGTACATGAATTATGCAAGGAGATTGTTGCCTTTCTTTGACAAGGTTGAATTGCATCATGTACCGCGAGCGGAGAATCAGATGGCTGACGCCCCTGGCCACATTGTCTTCCATGTACAAAGTCAACTTCTGGAATGAGGCTCCCAGAATTGTTATCTCTCGGCTTGACAGACCTGCCTTCGTATTTGCCATTGACGAAGCATCCGATGATAAACCATGGTATTTTGATATCCTTAATTTCCTGAAGAACAAAGAGTATCCGGCTGGGGCATCCAGTCAAGATCAGAAGACTCTCAGGAGATTGGCGGGTAATTTCTATCTGAATCCGGATGGTGTCTTATACAGAAGAAATCACGACTTGGTGCTGCTGCGTTGTGTAGACGAGAAAAAGGCAAAGCTGCTTATGGAGGAAATACATGAGGGTACATTTGGTACACATGCTGGTGGGCATGTTATGACGAGGAAGCTGCTGCGGGCAGGTTATTTTTGGCTGACTATGGAAACTGATTGTTTCAAGTTTGCGAAGAAGTGCCACAAGTGCCAAATCTATGCTGATAAGATCCATGTGCCTCCGAGTCCTCTGAATGTGATGTCGTCACCGTGGCCATTCTCGATGTGGGGAATCGATATGATTGGAAAGATCGAGCCGACAGCTTCTAACGGGCACCGGTTCATTCTAGTAGCAATCGATTATTTCACCAAGTGGGTGGAAGCGGCGTCTTATGCGAATGTGACTAAGCAGGTGGTAGCTAGATTCATCAAGAGAGATATCATTTGCAGATATGGAATCCCTGAGCGGATAATCACTGACAATGGTTCAAACCTGAATAACAAAATGATGAAGGAGCTCTGTCAGAATTTTAAGATCGAGCATCACAACTCCACCCCTTACCGACCCAAGATGAATGGCGCTGTTGAAGCGGCCAATAAGAATATTAAGAAGATCGTTCAGAAGATGGTGGTGACCTATAAGGATTGGCATGAGATGCTACCCTTCGCTTTGCACGGTTATCGTACGACGGTACGCACATCAACCGGGGCAACCTCGTTCTCGCTAGTATACGGAATGGAAGCAGTGCTACCACTGGAAGTTGAGATTCCTTCCCTAAGAGTGCTACGAGATGTCCAACTAGATGAGGTAGAATGGGTGAAAGACAGGTTGAACCAGCTGAGCTTAATGGATGAGAAGAGGCTAGCTTCTCTAGCATACGGTCGTTTGTACCAGAGCCGAATGAAGAAAGCATATGATAAGAAGATACATCCTCGGAGCTTTCAGACGGGCGACCTTGTGCTGAAAAGGATTCTCCCGCCGCAGGCAGATCACAGGGGCAAGTGGACCCCCAACTACGAAGGGCCATACGTTGTCAGTAAAGTCTTTTCAGGAGGAGCTTTGTTGTTGTCCACCATGGACGGTGAAGACTTTACGTCGCCTGTGAATTCGGACGCAGTTAAAAAATACTTTGCTTAAAATTGACCCGCTGGACAAAAAACAAGAGAGTCCAGGCAAAAAATGGGGCATCCTGGCGAACCAAAAACAGAATGAAAGGTTCGGGCAAAAGTTAGGGATAAATCGAAAAAATGTACACCCGCGAAGTTGAAAACCTACACTGGGCGGCTTCGGCAAAAAAGGGTATCCCGGTGAACTGAAAACCCGTAAAGGGCGGTTCACGCAAAAGTTAGGGATTTGAAAGCAAATGACTGCGGTCCGAATTTGATACTGCAGTGAGCATTGGTGCGGGAGAATATACCTGAGGGATCGATTATCAGATACAATCTCTTCGGAAGTATGGACACCGGGAAGGCATTAGAGTCGGGCGAGTCATAGGAGGATCAGCTCATGATGTTTGTCTGCATCCCGTTGCCGACATGTGTATAAATTTGATTTGCCAATATATTTATGCTTCTTGGGCATACTTGTATATTTGTTGTGCGTAGCTTCCTCTTTTCAGGAGTTACATCCCGTGTACAAAACTCGCCCATTTAGGGGCCCAATCAATAAAATATTTTATTCAGTATTTGATGTTGGTTCTTTACTGTTTTGTGCATGATAAATGCCTAGGTTTGATGAAACTAGCATGTGTATAACATCGCTGGCCCTTGCCAACAATTACTAAAACTTTGAATTAACTGAAAATAATGTCACTAACGCTAACCTGAATAGATTTGGTTGCATAGACTTGTCTTGTCTTGTTTGTGGTGTTGTAGGGTTCATAGCCGTATGAAGTGGACGATCCAAAGATTGCAGTATTGACCAGAAGCTCGTAACGAAAGACCCGATCCCCACGCAGGTCGCGCTTCCAAGATAACATTGTTCCTCACTGAAGGAGGATCGATTTCCCCAGCTAGTCGTAGCTTAGCCAAAAGACATTCTCCAGCAAAGTCGTTTATCTTCAGCAGAGTTTGATGATTCCGAGATCAAAGGCTGTATTCAGACAGTGTGGTGCCCTCCAGAAGGATTCCCCATCTCAAGCAGAGTGGTTTAGCCTCAGAAGATTAACATTTCCAACTTGCGAGCTGTGCTTAGACAGTTTACCCTTCCTAGTAGGGTCATTTACTCTCCCCAGCGGGGTCAGTTGATTTTCCCCAGGAGAATCCTTCCATCCCCAGCGGAGTTCTCTTTCCAGCAAGTGTTTTCTTTCCTCCCGGTGGAACTCGAAGGTTAAGACTCTCCCCGACAGAGTTGGTTGTGTGTCCTGACATTTATTTTGTCGGAATACCGTGTGATACCCGTTCACTCCTTAGCAGAAGTCCAATCCTGATTGGCGCATTCAGTTATTCCTCAGCGAAGTGGGCTTCACTCTTCCAGCATTTATTTTGCTGGAATAATTCTGTGACGCCTGGCTATCCCTAGCGGAGTTGGCGTTGTCTTCAGCATTTATTTTGCTAAAGCGATTTCTGTATCCCAGCAGTTCGAGCCTGCATTTGCATTGGCATATAGTGTCATATTTGCATCTACCAAATAAAAGCGCGTAGCATTTCCATGTCGAATGGAGCATTGCGGCATTATCAAACATACGCATTTATGAAACATAAACCAGGTTGGCTAACCGTTTGTTTCAAGTATTGTTTCTCTTGCAGGTGGAGAGAGCTCTTGCTCAAATGAATTACCAAACATTCAAAATCTCGGCGTGAGACATTCAACAAAAATGTCGGTGTTATTCCCCACAGAGTTAGTAGGCAAAATTTCTCTTTGTCCCCGAGCAGAGTTATTCGTGTAAGTGCCTGTTGTGTTCCCCGCCAGGGTTGCTTGTTGAAGTTTCTCTAGTCCGACCAGCGGACAATTTGCTTCAAATTTGTTGTTACGTCAGCATCAAAGGGTTTCGTGAATCAGAATTTCAGAGGCTGCTGCCAGTTATCAGAGCAGGCGTCCGGTAGTTTGGTTTCCAAATATCCCCCGTAGAGTCCGCCCCAAAGTCGATGTCACGTCAGTGCTAAGAAGTTTGTGGGTTGGGATCAAGAGAGAAATGGGTGTCCTGACGTGGACAGTTTTATTTCCTCGGGTTGATAAGAGGTGCTAGTCCTAACATGGACAGATTCGATTTCTCTGTATTGATTGAGGTCCTGACGTGGACAAAGTTGGTTACTCTTCGTGTTGGTGTCCTGACGTGGACCATTTATTCCCAGCAGATATCTTCCTTCATAATGGTGAAATATGCGTCCTGACGTGGACAGGTTTATAGTTCTTCGTAATGACAAGATGCGCGAGTCCTAACGTGGACAAATTTATCTTTCTTCATGATTGGTGAAGATGTGAGTCCTGACGTGGACAAGTTTTATTTCCCCAGCGGGTCGAAGATGCGTGAGTCCTGACGTGGGCGAATTTATATTTCTTCAGGTCAACGAACGGTGTCCTGACGTGGACGATGTTACCCCCATGTTGATAGGATTTTCTTGTGCAAACGAAGATGTAAGTCCTGACCTGGACAAATCAAGATGAAGCGTGAGTCCTGACGTGGACAAGTTTTATTTCCTCAGCGGGTCGAGATGTGAGTCCTGACGTGGACAAATCAAGACGATATGTATTCCTTACGTGGAAAGGTGTGATTCCTTACGTGGAAAGGTGTGATTCCTTACGTGGAAAGATGTATTCCTTACGTGGAAAGATGTATTCCTTACGTGGAAAGATGGATTCCTTACGTGGAAGAAGGTTACTCCTTACGTGGAAAGATGTATTCCTTACGTGGAAAGATGTATTCCTTACGTGGAAAGATGGATTCCTTACGTGGAAGAAGATGATTCCTTACGTGGAAAGATGGATTCCTTACGTGGAAAGAGGTATTCCTTACGTGGAAAGATGGATTCCTTACGTGAAAGATGATTCCTTACGTGGAAAGATGGATTCCTTACGTGGAAAGAGGTATTCCTTACGTGGAAAGATGGATTCCTTACGTGGAAAGATGATTCCTTACGTGGAAAGATGTATTCCTTACGTGGAAAGATGTATCCCTTACGTGGAAAGATGTGTTCCTAACGTGGAAAGTTTAGTCCTGACGTGGACAGATCCAGACGAAGTCTTATTCCTAACGTGGACGGTGGTATTCCTAATGTGGAAAGGTTATTCCTAACGTGGAAAAGTTTATTCCTAACGTGGACGGTTTATTCCTGACGAGATATGAGTCCTGACGTGGACAATTCATTCCTATGTTGGTAAGATCCCCTCGTGCTGACGAAATGCAGACGAGTCATCCCCAGCGAAGTCGCCGAGATTTTTCCGTGTTGATGGCAAGTGGAGTCCTAACGTGGACAAGTGTTAGTTGAGATTTCTTCGTGTTGACGAAACAGGCGTCCTAACGTGGACAAAGTTATATCCCTGCGATGATAGAATCTTTTTCAGGCTGATGTAAATAATCCCCAGCACGGTCGCTAATGGATCAGTTGGTTGCTGTAACAGCTAGATTCAGTTGATGGATGTCGTTCCCCAAGCAGTAGTGCAGTTTATTTCTGCGGTTGGCAAATTTTCGGATTCTTAGTATTCAACCGTCTCGTACCTCGAATGTTTGAAGGCCGTTCGCTCTTCACCTAATCGGGTCCAAGTCGCTTGAATAGGGGCAGCTGTTGCACCCCAAAATTTGCTCAACCTATTTCACTTGGTTTATGTTTCAATTACATTAGCATTTGCATATAGAGTCATGCGCAAGTCTAATCATCTGCATAGCATAGCATAGCAAATCATCCAACAAGGGACCAAGCACTATTCTCATCTCTATGAGCCTATCAAGAGGTTATTATTCAAATTCAAGCATATCCAAGTCATCAGAAAGAAATTGAAATCTGAGAAGTCAGTGGATCAAGCAGTGGATCTCTCTCCTATCTTGAGTGTATGTGAAGATCATCAAAGAAGTGGTGGGCTGTGAATTGAGGTCATGGAGAGTATATAGACATCATGGGGGACCTAGAGGGTCATTTTGAAAGGGAGACAAGTCATTGATGTGATCACAAGAGTTGCAGTTGAAGACAGTCAACTAGGGTTTCATCTGGGTCAACCCTAGGTCAACCCTAGATCAAATGACTGATTGAAAAGCATTAAGGTCTATTGGAGAGATGTGGGGTTAATCATTTGAAATATAGATAAGGATATGGTGTTGTGCCAAGAAGAAATCAAGAGAAATCAAGAAGAAGAGGAGTTTCTAAATTAGGGTTTCTGTGTAAAATCCCCTGATTTAGGTCAAACTTCCAAGCAAGATCAGTCAAAATGAAAGCTTCAAATGGATCCTTGGCCAACATGAAACTTTTAGAGGATCTCAAGACCTTTAATTTGAGTGGTGGAAGACATCAAGTAGATTTATAGAACTCAAGTTATGGTCCTTGCAAGTTACAGGTCACCTGGGGCCTCTGAAATTTTGTCTGTGAAAGTTACTTGTCTTCCAAGCAACTTTTACCCATCAAGGAGATTTCAAATGAATTTCTGGTCAACATAAGAGTTGTTCCTCATTGTCTTAGATTTCTATAAAGGTATGGCATTCCTTCATATGATTTGTGGAACTCTACTTATGGCCTTGGCAAGCAAAGGGTATTTTGGTCATTTGAGAATTACAGGTCATTTCAAGCCTATGCCCAAAACTCATACAAGGAAGCTTCAAATGAAACACTTCACAACATCAAACTTGCTCCAAATGACATTTTGAGTCTAGAAAAGTGATCATGAAAGTTTGGAAAGGCTCATAGCTCAAGGTTTCAAATTTGGTCATTTAAAAGTGAATTTAATGAATAAAAGTGACCTAAAATTGAGATTTTTCATAACTTGGCCAAATGGGATGAAATTATAGGTCATTTTGATTGGAAAAAATGTTTTAAGAACATTGGCAAAAGTAGATTTTTGAGTTTAGGGCAAAGTTTGAGAGATACCATTGGTTACTTATGTATGAAGTTAACATATGCCAAAACTCAAGGAAAGTGTGCACAAAAAGTTTCTACCAAGTTCTAGAGCTTTCTAATTTCATCTATATATTGGATTGAGTAGCTTCATTCAAGGGTTGGTGATTCATTTTGATCAAAATACCAAGTTTCATCTCATTCTTCCATTTTGCAAAACCATTTCAAACTCCATCAAATCTTCACCATTTTCCATACTTCTTGATCCTATCATCATCTGCATCCTTCATAGATCCAATTTCTATCAATATCTGGTTGAATTGAGGAAGAAATCATGTGCTACCAACTTCATCATCCAAGGTGCAAGAAGATTGTGATTGCAAGTTCCAAGAGGTTTGAGCAAGATCTACTGCATATAGAACCAAGAACCAAGTTTGTTGATCAAATCAAGAGCATTGCAAGCTTTGGATCCAAGGATTTCTACCTCTGTTTTCATCTTTAAACCAGGTTGGTAATCCTATCGAATTAGTATGATTTAGTTAGCATGTTAGAGAATTATTAGGTTAGAATGGTTAGGATTGGTTAGATGATCATTTCTGTTGAGTTTGAAGGCAATTCATGGAGGTTACCATTGGAGCACCAAATCTGTTAGGGCTTAGAACACCTAGGATAGGGCACGATAATCTTAGATATATAGCTCAGGATAATCAGCATAGTACGTAGATCGTGTTAGGGTAAGAATTAGAAGGATTTAGCATGATGGATATCAGTGCAAAATGGTGGAACATATGGCTTCTACCTATCGGGTTTGATGCTGGAGTAAGTTTGAGGAGAAACCAAAGGCATGGCTGTGTTCAGGGGAGAGAGGAGAGTGATTTTGCTTTTCATATCATTGAATTTCATGGAGCATCGAGGGAGAACAAAGGTGATGAAGATTCGTGCATGGGGAGAGTTTTTTCTGAAACCTAGGGTTTCCAAGGTTGAAGATGAAGGAGAGCCATCTGATTAGATTGAAGACTTTGACTTGGGGTTAGATCCAATGGCCAGCATTCAATTGGAAAACGGAGGGAAATATTACGCAGCAATACGCTGCGTTTCATTAAACCATTCTGACTGGGCTCAATAATCCATTGTTATTCGCACCCTGCTTTCAAGGCCCAAAACCAAATGAACTAGTTTTTTCTGCTAATTGCACCGTTTTCGCTTTATTTCTTTTTTATTTTCTGAGCGTGCACTGGGCCCAGACGCGCTTTGCTATGCGCGCCCCCAGTCTGGGCCCATCTTTCATGTTTTAACTGAAATATTACTTACTGCACCCCATATCCAATTTAATTCATATTAATTTCTTCCATTTTATTTTTAATTCTTTAAAAAATCATAACAAAATGAAAAATGCTTATTTTTTAGTGGTTGTTTTTGCATTAGGTTCATATTTCTGTTAAGAAAATTAAGAAATAATAAAATTCCAATTTTATTTTGTTTTAGAATTTTTAGAATATTTTTCTTTTAAATAGCTTTTTAAGTGGTTTAGTTTGAAACATGATATTGTTGATTTTGGTTTGGTTAGATGCTTTTACATTTTTGATCCATTCTTTTTAGGGTGATTAACTTAGAACTTTAGCTTGTATGTAAAATTTAGTTCATGATTTTAGGACTTAATTTTAGATGATTTGTTTAGGTGTGATTAGAAGAACCAAAACTAGGGTTTAGGAGATAACATAGGTGTGAGAAATCATTTCTTTTAGGAGTTGTAGTTTGAAATTTTGGGGTATGGGACTATAGGGGTATTATGGGTAGATGATAGATCCCTTAGAAATTACTAGGTTTCCCCTATTCTACTATTACTATTAGTATACTACTTGTATTTGCTTGATTGTGTGGTGTGCCCTCTATAGGGTTATTATTTGACTGTGTGGGGTATTGGGCTTGCTTGGGGTCTGGGGTTTGAGCTGAAGACTGTGCTGATGAAGCCCATTGGAGATCAAAGAGAATGAAGACCAATTTCCAGAGTTGATGAGGAGTATCTCTTGCTGGCAGCTGTTGAAGGCTATAGGGTTTAGGGGCTAGGCAGAGCTCTAGAGTAGAAAACTTGATTCACAAACATGGAAGGTCTTGTTTGCCTCCATCCCTCTCTATGATGCAGAGTCTCTCTAAGACATTCACCCCCTTCCTTTGGAAGGCTTGGTGATAATGTCTAAGAGATAGAACTCTTGAGAGAAATATTCTATGTGTTGTTGGCAGTCTGTTTGCCACCTTTGGTGGTCAACTAATTGCTTCACACCCCAGTTCATTCCTGTTGACTGATTTTCATCTTGGAGATTGAGACTTGAAGAAAAGCCATTGCAGACTGATGACAAAGACCTTGCTTGAAGGTTCTGAAGATGAAGACTGGTGCTTGCTTGAAGCTCGTAGATGTTTGGAGATGACTTGAAGACAGATGTTGGTGCAGAGCTGTTGCTGCTGTTTATTTTTGCTGTTTATAATTTTTGATGTATTGTTTGGGTTTCCCTGACTGTATTGCTTGCTGTTTAACCTGTTGGGTTGAAAGTGAATTCTGTTCACTTTTGCCTATTGTTTTCTAGGTTCGAGGTTGAGTGGGACTCCCTTGCCTCGCTTGTATTGCTGCATCCATGCATTTTACTGCTTTATTGTATATATGCTATTGTTTCTGTTTCTGTTTATCCCTTAGGATCTCTGTTTCTCTTTGGGCAAGAGAGGAACATGATAGACACTAGGTCTTAACCCATGCATGATAACATTAGGTTAGTTTGATTCCCTTCGCAACCGTAGGTTAGAGTTCTGTCTCTTCTTTCTCAAAACAAACAGAAAAACACAATAAATATTTCAAACACAATGAAAGACACTTCTTCCGTAAAAGAATGTGAACTCATCAAAACGTCATTTTTGTCCGCCTGGACTGTTAATCAGAAAACCTTTTTCAGAAGGAATAAAAACAATCAAGACATACTTGTGTCGTACGTGGCCCGAACTACGTTTGCTCTGATCTTTCATGCTGTATGAAAGTACGTAGGCATAGGATGCGATATCCTAGCGAGCAACCTTCCCCTCCTTTCCAGTAGGTAGGCGAACTACGTTGACTCTGATTTCTCGTTCCAGACGAGAATACGTAGGCATAAAGTGCGATACTTTGCCGAGTCATTTTATTTTCTTTTCAACCCCAGACCTGTAGTATAGATAGAATAACAATCCATACCCGAAAACAAGCATGGATCCCGTCGAGTACGACGGACGTGAGGGGTGCTAATACCTTCCCCTTGCGTATCCGACTCCCGAACCCAGGTTTTGGTTGCGATGACCATACCTTTCCCGTCTTTGCGGTAGGTTTACTCTGGGCGTTTCCTTTCCCTCCTGTGGGATAAATAACGCACTGTGGCGACTCTTCTGTCAGCCGGTGCCGATTTTCGCAGTAGCGACACAAGGAAGTTGTAAATATAAATTGCATTGATAAGAAAGGATTTGGTGTTGTATCACGTACATTATCGTTAGCTCGTTTCTCTACACGCGGGTACTTTGAGTTGTATGAACTAGTACAAAATGAATGAACACCCATATTACATAAAATATACACCTATTTATAGTGCTATAGAATAACTACTACATCGCGGTTGAGATTTCTTAACATGCTCTTTTGGCACTTCTTTGCTATTCCAACCGCTCACACGTTCTCTTTTGCTTGATTTGAATTTTGAGCATTTGGTAATTCCCTCCAATTTGGTGAAACCGTCTTTGTGTTTTCCTTAGCATGGTCTTCGTCGATCATTTTCCAACACTTAGCGTTTTTTGGCACCTTGGTCCATCTTCCTTCGACTTGAAGCTTTCCTTGATTGGGTCGAAACCCTCTCATATACCAAGTATTGATAATTTTAACCTAAGATAGCTCCGGTCTCGACTAGCGTCGAAAATTAGGAGCCAACACCAAGCCTAACACATTCAAACCAGCTGGAAACTTGCCCACGGGAAGCTGGATCAAGCCTATCGAAGGACAAGGGCGGAGGAAACATAACAAGTTTGACATGGAGAGAGGTTCTTCATTTGAGTATCTAAAGGAGAATCATACCACTAACAAGTCAACCTACATTTCCCAAAATTACAAAGGCAATAACCATATGACCAGGTCACAGTGGCGAAGAGAACAACGCAGACGAAAAAGCTATCAGAGATGCCTAGGCGCCAAGACAAGGAGAGTCGAGTACTAATATTGGCAATCAGGGTAGAAAAACTGAGAAGATGCCTATAAGGCGAAAGCTGTTTGAAGATCGAAAGAACCAGCCAGTGAAGGAAGTCAAAGATGATGAGAATATCACTGACAACTTCGACAGTGAATCAACAGCCTCCTTAGACATCATAGTGAATGTCGTATCTGTCATGCCTAGAGAATTTGACCAGGTCACAGAAGTAGAAGATTTGGATCAGAACACTGAGATGGAAATGATGGCACATAAGCCTGTGTGTTATTACATAATGAACAATGGGTGTGTAGAGGAGAAAAATGCTTTCTTTGAGCGCCCTACAGAGGCTATGAAAGGTCACTTGAAACCACTTTATATCACTAGAAAGGTGGAGAATATACCTATCAACAAAATACTAGTGGATTATGGTGCAACCGTAAACCTGATGCCCAACTTTCTACTAGGTAAGATTGGAAAATGTGACGATGATACCAAGCCACATAACATGGTTCTGTCGAATTATGATGGGAAAATTGGCTCCACTTTAGGAGTAATCCAGGTTGATCTTACGGTGGGAACAATAACTAGACCCACAGTTTTCATGGTTGTCGAAACCAAAGCAAACTACAATCTGCTCTTAGGAAGAGAGTTGATTCATGGTGTAGGTCTTGTACCTTCGTCAATGCATAAAAGAATTACTATTTGGAGGCCAGATGGTATAGTGGAGAACATTGAAGCTAATCAGGGATATTTCAAAATTCCTGTTAATTACGTTGATGGGAAGCAGTTTGATAAGCATTTGGCAAATATTGCTCCATGTACTCCAGTAGAGTTCGAGTTTACTCCTGACGAAGCAACGTTCCATTCATTGTACTTACATCCTTTCAAAGGGTTTAGATGGGATAGTAAGGTACCAGGAGGAAAGCTTTCGTGTTTGGGCGGCCCTCCAGTAGACCCCACGGGGTGGGGGAAGTGAACTCAGTGACCATGACTGAATTTGAAGTCTTGAAGAAAATTTCGGCCTATGTGGCTGGAACGAAATTACAAGCGGCTCTGGAAGCTGCTAAAGATTACATGGCTAGTGAAGCCATTTTTGAAATTCACCAAGAATGTCCTGTTGAGGACTTCAGTCCTAAACTTCCAGATAAGGTTCAAACTGGAGAGTAAAGCCAGAGGTTCGATGCCATCTATGAGGATGAGCCTTTGGGGTTTGAAAAAGATCCGTTAGCCAACAATGTTAAGATGCTAGCACAAGATCCATTAGAAGAAATTGATTTTAGTGAGGGGGTACTCAAAAGGCCTACGTACATTAGCGCCAATTTGAACCCCTAATTGAAGGTCGAAGTGGTCCAGTTCTTGAAGGAATTCAAAGATTGTTTTGCCTGGGACTATGACGAGATGCCTAGTTTGAGCACAGAATTGGGCGAACACAGGTTGCCTATGACACCTGGGGAAAGACCAGTCAAACAAGGTCCAAGACGGTTTGCACCAGAAATACTGTCAAAGATTAAAGAGGAAGTCGAAAGACTGCTAGGCTGTAGATTCATCCGCACAGCCAGGATGGAGACTTTCTGGGCTTTGTGGTCCACAAGAAAGGGATCAAAATAAATCAAAATAAAACCAAAGTCATAATGGAAGCAAAAGCGCCATCAACCAAGAAGGAGTTGCAGTCATTATTGGGCAATATCAACTTTTTGAGAAGGTTTATATCCAACCTATGTGGCAACACACAAGAATTTTTGTCGTTGCTTCATTTCAACAAAGATAGTTTCAAGTGGGGGCACTTACAACAGGAAGCCTTCGACAAGCTCAAGGATTACCTAAGTCACCCACCAATCTTGTCACCGCCTTGTAGAAATAAAAGTATGAGATTGTATATAGCTGCATCTGATAGAACTTTAGGGAGCATGTTGGCTCAAGAAGATGAGAATGGAGTCAAAAGAGCCATTTATTATCTTAGTACAGTTTTGAATGATGCAGAAACTAGGTATAGCATGATTGAAAAGTTATGTTTATGCTTGTATTTATCTTGTACCAAATTAAAGCAATATATAAAGTTTGTTGATGTGTATGTTTCGTCTCATTTTGATGTTATAAAACATATGCTATCTAAACCTATCTTGCACAGTCGAATTGGCAAGTGGGCTTTAGCCTTAACATAATACTCTTTAACATATCAACCTTTAAAAGTTGTGAAAGGGCAAATAGTGGTGGACTTCATAGTTGACCATTCTGTCAACAAAAAGGATTTGAATTATGTTGAATTAAAATCTTGGAAGTTATACTTTGACGGATCAAGCCATAAAAAGGGAACATGAGTAGGAATACTTATTATTTCTCCTGAACAAATTCCAACAAAATTTAAATTTATCATCACAGGGCCTTGTCTTAACAATGAGGCTGAATATGAGGCACTGATTGCTGGCCTTGAAATTTTGTTAGAGTTGGGGGCAACTAGATTCGAAATAATGGGAGACTCATAGTTGGTGGTGAAGCAAATCACAAAGGAATACAAATGTGTTAAAGAGAATCTTATTATGTACTTTGTGGTAGAAAATAGGCTATTAAAGAAGTTTGAAGAAGTGGTCATCCAACACATACCCAGAATAGAAAATCAGATTGCTAATGACTTAGCTCAAATTGCTTCTGGATACAGAGTGTCGAAGGAAAACCTTCAAGAAGTCATTAAAGCAAGAGGGAAAGTGGTAGCCGTTGGATTATGCCCATCATACTTGGAAACAACTAAACTTGGGTGCATGGATGGCGAAAATTTCGAAATTTTTGCCATAGAAGGTCTAACAGATAAGGATTGGAGAAAGCCTATAGTCGAATACCTGCAAGACTGAACAGCTTCGATAGAGCGAAGATTCAGGTATCAAGCCTTAAGTTATATGCTCATGGGTAATGAATTATTTAAAAAGACCCCTGAGGGAGTCTTGTTAAAGTGCCTTAGTGAAACAGAGGCATACTTAGTGCTTTCGACAATTCATAGTGGGGCCTGTGGAGCACACCAAGTTGGCCATAAAATGAAATGGTTGTTGTTTCGACAGGGAATGTATTGGCCCATTATGCTAAAGGATTGCATAGAGTTCGCCAAGGGTTGTGAGGAATGTCATATCCACACTTGCATACAACATATTCCTGCAAGTGAGTTACACTCCGTAGTAAAACCATGGCCTTTCAGAGGATGGGCTTTGGATATAGTGGGAGAAATTCGACCAGCATCGTCAAAAAACCAAAGGTATATCTTGGTTGGCATTGACTATTTTACCAAATGGATTGAAGCAACACCATTAGTAAATGCAGGTCAAGAAGATGTTATTGAATTCATCCAAAATCACATCATCTATAGATTTGGTATCCCAGAAACAATTACAAAAGATCAAGGATCAGTTTTTACTGGTCGAAAGATGCAGGAATTTGCCAAAGAATTAGGTTTTAAACTCTTAACTTCTACGCCTTATTATGCCCAGGCGAATGGGCAAGTCGAAGCTGCTAACAAGGTGGTAATTGGACTAATCAAGAGGCATGTGGGAAAGAAGCCTAGAAATTGGCACAAGACGTTAGACCAGATCCTTTGGGCATGTCGAATGTCCCCCAAGGAAGCTACTAATACTACGCCATTTTGACTTACCTTTGGTCATGATGCAGTCTTGCCTGTCGAAATATGTTTGTAATCTGTAAGAATCCAGAAACATCATGAGATCCTTGTTGAATCTTACTAGGCAATGATGATGGAAGAACTAGTAGACTTGGATGAAGAGAGGCTTTGAGCCTTAGAGTTGTTAAAAAGACAAAAGAGAGGGGTCGAAGAATCCTACAACAAAAGGGTTAAGTTTAAATCCTTTCTATATGGTGATATAGTGTGGAAAGTAATCTTGCCCGTGGATCGAAAAGATAAGACTCTAGGCAAATGGTCTCCAAAATGGGAAGATCTGTTTCAAGTCATACAAGTATTCTCTAATGGGGCCAATGAGATTGAAGAATTAGACAAAGATAAAGAAATCTTGAAAGTAAATGGAAAATATTTGAAAAAATATAGGCCTATCTTGCAAGAGGTTCATATCAAAGCGTAAATTTCATTAAGAGGCACAAAGGCCAAAATGGGTCAAACAAGGCTAACATGGCATACAAAAACAACAGGGGAATCAATACAACAATTCATAACTCAAACAGGGATCAATCAAAATCCCTCAAATCAATGGACTTGAGGAATTCCATGTAGTCCTCATCAGCTTCATCGTCAGAAGTGTTAGCATGAGGACACCCTTTTTTGGACACCTTCATCTTGGTCTCATTGGTCTTCCTGCAGAAAGGTGCCCCATTGGAGGCTTCATGTTTGTTGGCCTCCTCAGCCATTGTTGCCACCGCAGGTTTCTTGGAACCCTTTGCCTGATCCTTGATAACAAGTTTTTCTGAATGAGTATTCATACTTGCTTCTGTGAGTACAAAACGTGGTTTAGGAGAAAGAAGGATTTATAGAAGAAGGATTGGACATGGATTGGCCAGTCAAATGGTGGAAGATTAGAGATTGGTCTTGGGAGTATGCCTAAGAAGACTACGCTTTAAATGCTATGGTAAAGCTAGGAGCATATGTTGTTGGAGCATTAAGTAAAACTAGGAAAGCGGTGTTTTCTAGAAAAAAAGGTAAAAGGCCTTAATTACAAAATGGACTCAAAATTGAGGTCGTGGATATAATACATCATACATGTGCCATAAAAATACGTGTCAAAAGATGTGATTTGGTGCAAATGGTTAATATAAAAAATATAAGAAAGCAGAATATTGTCATTACATAAGAAGGCATGAAATACCGCGAAATAAATGATGATTACAAAGACAGAGGTCAGCAAGATATCAGAAAGGAAGCTTCGACTTCAGCTGAGCAAAAGTATTCACATGATGATTGAGTCGAGCCTCACATAAAGATTTGTCAAGCATGGTTGCGGCAAGCTCCTTTTCAAGCTTCTGGGCTGCATCAATGAGGTCGATAGTTCTCTTCAGCTCTTGGGCCATATCAGGATCGACGAAGCGTTGCAACTCAAGATTGCGTTTTTTAGCATTACAAATCTTCATCTGAATTTTCTTGAGTTGCTACTTCCACGCCTCGATGTCCTTCTGGTTTGAGGTTATCTCCTCTTGACGTTGTTTGTGAGCAACCTCCAGCTGTTCGACCCTAGCTTCTGATTCTTGTGCACCAGTCCAAGCTGCACTTTCACGACCAGCTGTGGCCATAATTGTTTTCTTGATAGAAGGAAGTCGTTGAATCTCTGAAGACAATTCATCCACCATAACCGTCAAATCAATCAAGAAACCATGAACTTATGGACTAAGAGTAGTAAGATCAAGTTTCTTGAGTTGGTCCCTTAAAAAGAGACGGGATGTAGGGTCTGAAGCCAGGACATTGTGAATATCTCCTCTGAAGAATTTCTTCTTGATGGACTAGAGAATAGGACTAACAAAGTCATTTGAGGTTGGATGACTAGGAGGGGTCGAAGAACTGGAAGAGAAGCTACATTTTTGCCAGGATCCGTCTGGCACATTCTCTGGGGTTCGAGTACTTAAGAGCCGTCAAAGAATCCTCAGGTGTCAAGATAGGAGCTGGAGTTCTCTTCACCACAGGTGAAGTTTGATGGTGTACAGTACCTTCATGGTCTTCAGCGTCCTCTTCTTCTTCCTCTACTTCTTCATCTTGATCTTCAGAATCACCTTCTTCTTCTTTTTTATCTTCGTCCTCTGCTTCATCTCTATCGCCAGTGGATAGATGCTTGTCTTAAGTATGAATTTGTTCAGGGCGCAATTCCTTTAGTTCCTTAGAATTGGATGGATGTTGGTTGTCACTGGTTGGTGGGCATGAAGGAGTACGTGCTTGTTCGACGACCACCTCATCAGTAACCATAAGTTCAGCCTGATTAAGAGGTAGGGGACTTGAAGCATCATCGTCCTCATAATTGAAGCCATCATCTTGAGCCTGATGTATGGTGGTTTGATCCAAAGGAGGGTTGTTTTCTATAAAAGGAACAACGGGTTGGTTTACCTCACTCAAACTAGAGCCAAGATCAGAAGAAGGGTGATAAGTTGGCTCACCATGGCTGTTGAGGAGGATGGTGGCAGAATTTCCTGAAGTTGGTGGAGGGTTGGAGATGTTCATATCATCCTGATAACACAAGTAAAGAATAATAAGGCTGAGAATGTTAAAAAACATTGAATATAATAAAATTTGGTGCGCATACCTAAGCTAGTGCAGCACCAGGATTGGAGTTGTCACCCTCATGGTCACCAGAAACTGGCTTCGAAGTTACCCTGGAAGGCTGTCAGTTCAAATATAGAGTACTTTTCCAGAGGAGTGTCATGCGTTTTCGAAACACTGGACCCAGAGACAAAGCGCGTGGGCAAGATAAGGAACTTGCTCGACTGGACCGGAGCTTACGGGAAGGCCTGTCTGTCATACATAGTCTTGGCTCTTTCCTTGTTCCCCCGGGGATATGTCCCTGGTGTGTGATGTGGTTGATGATGTGAAGAAAACAGAAGGGAAATGGGAAGCTCTTGTCTCGAGTAGAAGAGGGAGTTAAAAGGACGCGCACAATCTCTTTTAGGGCCACGTGTCAAGAGCATTGAATGCCTAGGACAACTATGAGTAGAGCACTTGAGTGCCTAATGATGCTTCGTTTCCCATTGTCGCTACTGTGAAAAACGAGGCTGGCAAGACAGAAGAGTCTCCACCTTTCGTTATTTATCCCTCAGAGCGGGAAAGGAAACGATCGGACAAAACCTGACGCAAAAGGTATAAGACAAGGTCATCGCAACCATTGTCTGGATTCGGGAGTCGGTTACGCAAGGGGAAGGTATTAGCACCCCTCACGTCCATCGTACTCGATGGGATCCACACTTGTTGTGTTTATCTGACGGGTTGGTTACATCTATCTATGCTAAAGGTCTGGTCTAAAAAGAAAAGAAAATGACTCGGCAAAGCGTCACACTTTATGCCTACGTATTCCCGTCTGGAACGAGAAATCAGAGTCAACGTAGTTCGCCTAACTACGGGGGAAGGTTGCTTACCAAGATATCGCATCTTGTGCCTACGTACTTTCACACAGTACGAAAGATCAGAGCGAACGTAGTTCGGGACACGAGAGACACAGGTTTGTCTTTTTTATCCGAGTAAGGTTAACAGACGGTTCCAGCAGTTGGTGTATGCAGCTCGACCATTGGAGACTTAGGCGTTATCATTTGCGGTAGAACCGGGAGTTAACAAAACTCTCCTTCGGAAAAGGGTTTCCAAGGGATTAAAGGTCCAAGAGGACAAAAAGAGTTTGATATTTGTTTTCTATTTTTTAAAGAAGTGTCTTTTATGGATGTTTGCAACTGATATCGCACTAGACACTATGACCTGAGAGTGAATGCTTCGCATGTCACCCAAAGGGTACCATACTAAACATCCAGACTGTTGAAAAGAAACTCTCCAACAATCCTTTCTCAAGTAGCTTAAGGCTCGTAACGTACAACGTCAATTAACCTTTATTACTGTATTTTGATTTTGTTTGCAGATGAGAAGAGAAAAGGCGCACTAAAGGGGAACTGATCCAATCCTAAAGTTGTCATGCAAAATTGATCCTATGGTTGAGGTTAGGAGGAAACTACCTAATGTTATCATGCATGGTTAGAACCCTAATGTCTGTCATAACTTCTCTTGAACAAGAGAAGTCAGAGTTCCTAGGGGAACATGGCAAAGGAAAGCAACAGTAAACAAAAAAGCTGAAAAGAAATTACTGTAAATGAAATGCCGTAAGTAAAATGCATGCAATGCATCACACAAGTATAAGGAGGCAAGCTCGACTTATAAGAAAACAAGGCACAAAGGTCACACACCACACAGGCAAGGGAGAAGCTCAACCTTAAACTAGCAAGCAAATCCTTACAGTAAAAAGCAAGCAGAAGGAAACAGTCAACCTCTAATGAAGACAAGCAATGGGAGAAGATCAACCCTTAGGATGCTTTTAGGCCTATGATCATCTACATGAGAACCTACTTTTAATGCAACACTCCAAGAAATTCACATCAATACAGTAAAGCAATCCAGAAAAATAGACAAACAAGACAGCAAGTCAACAACTTCACAGCAAAGCCACTCTCTGACAGCAATCCAGTCCACAGTCTGTAACTCAAACTTCAAGCTCAAGCCATCTTCAAGAGAAGGAAAAGAATGCTCCATCTTCAAGCTTCACCAAGCTACTCTAACAAGAATGAAGGGAATCAACAAGATGAGTACATGATGATGGGAAGCATGATGGAAACCAAAGGAATCCACCATGACACTCAACCATGCATCCATGAAAGGCATCCTCAAAAGTTCTACTCATTATAACATGCCATACATCCCTCCAAATGAGAGATGGGCTTTCACATGAGGACTTTGAATCATGGTATGGGATGGAAAGAAAATGAAGTTATCCATGTTTATTTGAAGAGAAGAAAGAAAACTAAAGCTCTTCCTAAACCCTAATTAAAACAAGCTACAAAAAAGCAATACAAAGGGAAGCAAAACTCCAAATCAAATCAATACAATCAATCAAACAGAGGCTATAATATGCATAAAGCATCATCCAAAAGGATAGGGGAAATTATCTCAAGCTAAAAGTCATCAATGAAATCAATCAAAGGGAAAGACTAAGTTAGAAGAATGTTAAGACTAGCTTAAGTATTAATTCAATCTAAAATACCAAAACTAATTCTAAAATCCTATGGATTTTTCTTGGGGAACCTAAGCATGTTAGGTATCTATAGTAGAAAGGCCAGGGGCCAAACCTAATGGGAAAGTCTCTAAACAATTCTTAAACCACAAGGTGTTAAGGGGGAAGCCTAAAATGGGAGGTCTACAGCTAGCATACAAAAAATTAGAACAAAATTCTAAAATATGAGCCAATACAAAAATCAGCAAGCATGCATGTCAATTTTCAACCATTAAAAACACATTAAAGGAGAAAATACGAAATTAATTGAAAAAGAAATGGAAAATTAAAATAAAAAACATGATAAAATTCTACACATCTTAAACTAACTAGAACACTTTTTTTGTGATTTTATGAATCATTTAACTATTTTTCTTGAATTAATATCTAACAGCAATCAAAACAGAAAAATAAAAGAAAAGAAAATTAAATGAAATGGAACGTGGTGCAATCAGTAAAAGTCCAAGGCAAATCTGGAATGGGCCTACAGGAGTGAGGTGCGAATAACAAACAGACTTAAGCCCAGGCGGATTCATTAAATGAGGTGGCGCTGATGTGGCGCGTTGATGTGGCGCAATCGCTGGCCCTTGGATGTGAGGACTCGGTCTTCTCCTTCACGCGATCGGACGGCCGTCTTGTTTCTTCTCCATTCAAATATTCCATTGAGAGGGAACGCATCCCGCGGACGGACGGTAGTGTTGTACCCCAAAATTTGACCAACTACTTATCGCAATTTGGCTCATGTTTCGACTCATTTCATTTTGCATTTGCATACCACGTACATTGCATTTTTTCCAGTCAGACTGACTTTATCGGGATTACAGCCCTCTGATCGCGCTTCAAGCATTGCAGACCAATACGAGGACGTATTTTGAGAATCGGTGCTCGTCCCGGTGTTTTCAGCTCTCGCTGTTGTTTTTGAGGACATCTCGGTGTCCGGGTTTTTACCGTTTATTTCAATATAGTCGCTAATCGATTTAATCGGCTTCCTCGGTATTTTTAGATTTTTTCCCTTATTTTCTAGAATTTTTATGGAGTTAATTGATCTTTCTAGATATTAGATAGTTTTTTTTATAGCTTTAATAGATATTAAATGTTTTTTAAATAGTTTAGTTTAATTTCCCTTTTTAGGAATTTCTTTAAGCATCTTTAGATAATAGATTGTAGTTTTAATTTCTTTTTAGAATAAATCATGTTCTAGATATTAAGTAGAATTTTTAGATAATGGCTTTTTATAGGATATTTCTTTTATTAGGATTTTTTTTAAATAGAATTAATAGAATGTCTTCTATTTTTGTTTGTATAGAAATTAATAGAGTTTTCATTAGTTTAGAAATTAATAGAGTTTTTTTTAGGTTAATCCTCTTTTTTAGATTTAATTAGGATTTAATAGAGTTTAATTAGATTTTAATCATTTGTTTAGATGTTAATTAGGGTCTTATTAGATTTAATTAGGTTAGAATAGTTTTAATTTTCATTTAGGATTTAATTACTGTTTTAATTTTTCATTTAGCATTAATGGGGATTTTTAATTAGGTTTTAAGTCTTTAATCAGTATTAATTAGTTATTAATCAAAGTCCAATTTCGGTGGGCCATTTGTCAGCTTTGGAGGCCCACAACCGTCCAGTCCAGGTGTCGTCCATATAAAGCATCCACGTTTCATTTTCAGCACTCTCTCTCCTCCATTCGCCACGTTTCACTCACAGAACTGGCCACCCCATCTCTCCATTCATTGCCACGTTTTTTCCTCTTCATGCCACGTTTTGCACTCTAAGCTCTCACACCTCATTCAATCCACCACTTCACTCTGCATGTCACCCCACGTGGCACTCCCTCTCTCTTCCCAGCCCACACGCGTCCCACTCACGCTGATCCCCACATGCAGCAACGCCACGCGTCCCACTCACCAAGCCTTCACCGGAGACGTCACCGGAAGCCATGCAAACACCGGAGAACATCACCGGCAAGATCAACGGTGGTTCTCACAGCAGTTGTCACGGCCAAACCTCGCCGGAAACTGCATACTTCGCCGGAAAACTCATACTATCACCGGAATCTCCATCCAAAGTTCCTCCGAGCCTCATCATGTTCATCATCATTTTCACAGATCCGTCCAAGATTTACCAACCTTTCTCCAGAAACACAAAGAACTCCATCGCCAAATCGTCAAGAACCTTCATCTCAACTATCAGGTTTTCCAGATTTAGATGCGCTCATCAAGATCCATCGGATCTCCATCCGTATTCATAGATCCAGATTTTCCAGAATCATCGTGTTGTTCTTCGTTCATCAGAAGGATTCTTCGCAGCTTCATTTCCTTCTTGAGGATCCTCATCGATTCATTCATCCTGTTTCTAGAAGTTCTTCATGGATCTTTCTCACGTTTGTTGATCTTCATCGTGTTCATGAAGATCCTCCAGAAATCTTCGTCTTCATCTGAAGTTCAGCAAGTTCTTCAGTTTTTCCAGGTGTTCTTCAAAGAAGATGAAGACGTCCACCTTCAACAAATCGCCAGAAAATCACGAACGTCTTCATCCAAGAATCGTTAGCAAGAACATTCAAAGACTTTGAGCATCATCTCCAGAATCTTCCTTCATCAACGCTTCTGAGTTTTGCAAATCTTCACGAAAAAGCTCCATCAGTCATCGTTCGTCACGGTATTTCTTCGATCTTCATCATTATCGCAACTCCAGAATCTCGTTCTTCAACGCGCAAGCTCCATGGGCCCGAGTTCAGCTTTCGCCATCAAGGGAGTCGTCCAAGATTCTGAATCCACTTGCAATCTCTGATCGTTGTGATTTGGTTTTGCGGATTGATGTTTGAGCAGGAACGAGGATTGAGGACGGAGAAAGGGTTGGGAGAAACGGCGCATGAACAGTGGTGTGGGGGACCTAGGGTTTTTTCTGGCTTCTGAGAAGTGAGGGAGGACCGGGTTGCTTAGTGGGCCTCTAGGCCCAACGAGCTCTTTCGTCCGTACACCCTCCGTTTTTCTTCTAACACCCTTCCCCCCATTTTTTTTGTTGTTGTTTGGCTAATGGGCTGGGCCCTGTGCGGTTTGCTTATTACACCCCTGTGTTTCTAATCACGCCCCCTCCTTATTTTTCCTTTGGCTGCTGGTTTTGATTGGGCTGGGCCCCAATTCTGTATTGTTTTTGCTGGCTGTACCCCTGGCTGAACTGATGCACCCCCCTTTTTTTTCTCTTTTTTTTTCCATTATTTTCTTTTATATGCATTTGCTTAGATTTTTTTTAAAGAAAAAGAATATGTAATATAAAAATAGAGAAAATGGAAAATATAGTGGAATGAAAAATATAAAAAAAATGATAGTATTTTAATATTTTCTTTTTAGGATATATTTTCTTTTAGGAGTTTCTTTTACGCCTTTTTAGAGGTAGAAATAAAGGTCCACTTGTTAGGGGACTATTTCTCATTAGATTTTCCATGATAGATGGATATGATTTTTTTAAGAGTTTATCATTGTAACTTTCCGAATATTAATAAAATGAGATTTGTGCTGTGGTCTCCATTCTAGCTGTAAGCCGAACTACAGCTGCTCTGACTTTCTCTGATGAGAATATGTAGGCATAGGATGCGATATCCTAGCGAGCACACTTACCACTAACTTTTGTTCTCCTCGCTGCTGTGCGAACGAGACTTTCCCGCTGACGACTGATGTTATCCTCTTCTCTTGCCCAGGCGCATTTGAGACCAGACCGTAGTTCTGGTTCCCGTAGGTTCCCATACCTTTAAACCCGACATACTACGTCCGTTCTACCGCAAACAGGTACGCCTAAGTCTCCAATAGTCGAGCAGCGTCCACCTAACTGCTAGAATGCGTACGCTAGTATCGTCAACCTTTTCTCTCACCCCCGTGTGACCGAGAACACCCCTGTCTAGCCGTAGTTAGCCTGAACTACGTGATGCTCTGATTTCACTGATGAGAATACGTAGGCCCAAGACGCGATGTCTTGCCGAGCAAACTCCCCCGTAGTTTCCCGAACTACGTTGACTCTGATTTCTCATTCTCTGATGAGAATACGTAGGCATAGAGTGCGACGCTCTATCGAGTCAATTTCTTCCCGTTTAGATTTAGCAGCCGTAGATAGATTGTTTTTCACCCGTAGACAAACCAAGCAAGCGTGGATCCCGTCGAGTACGACGGACGTGAGGGGTGCTAATACCTTCCCCTTGCGTAACCGACTCCCGAACCCAGACAATGGTTGCGACGACCTTGTCTTACCCATTTCTCGTCAGGTTTTTCCGATCGTTTCCTTTCCCGTTCCGAGAGATAAATAACGAAAGGTGGCGACTCTTTTGTTCAGCCGACACCTTATTTTCGCGAAAGCGACAGGTAGGCCGTGTCATTTTCCAGCAAGCTTCCTTCAAGTACAACTCTCTCATAACTCAACGGTTTGCAACGGTTCTTGAACCAAATTCGAAGGAAATTTCGCAAGGATTCCAAATATCATATTTATTCAAGCTAAAACTCCAAGATTAAAGAGATCCATCATCAACAAGAAAACGTGTTCCACCTTAATTTGTCTCTAATCTTCAATTTTTTCATCCAAAATCCATCTATGGTTCATGTACTACCTAACCACATGCATCTAAGGTCTTAATTACGCATAAATATGGAGAAAATTTGCAAGGTAAGAACCTGAGTTTGAGCTTCAAATTGAAGCGGTTATGGCGCGAATCTTGATCCAAGCTTCTGCAGATTCAATCCTTGATGATGGTAGAAGCTTCTTCAATGCTTAATTGCTCCAGAAATGGTTTCCAAGAAGAAATTCGATTTTGGCTTGTAACTAACTTTTTCAATATGTTTCTTACCTTTCCAAGCTCATTCCATCACCAAAATGATTCCAAACTCACTCATGGCAATATATAGAACATGTTCATGGGCTTTGGAAGTCCAATAAAAGCCCAAATTAAAATATCCAAATTACAAGCTTCTTCCAAAAACGCAACAATGGCAAAAATGAAATTTGGCTCTCTCCACCTTCTAGAACCTTCATTCTACTTGCATATGACTTGGTGAATGAGTTTAGATCAAAAGGAGTCATTGTTTGTGCCTTGGGAGTGATTTTGGATGTGTAGCTTATTCTTGAAGTTACAAATTGGAACACCATGAACCAAGTCTCAAATGAAAATTCTAATAATGCCATTGTTCTTAAAATGATTTTTCCACTCAAAATATGTCCTAACTTGGCCTGATTTGGACACATAGAATTTATTTTGAATTTTCCAAGTTTAGTGCCTTTTATTTCCTCTTTTCAAGGATTCTCAAACCAAGTCTAACCTAAATCCAAATCAATTCTTCATGAGTATATGGTTGACATAAAAACATCATTCTGAGCAAGTTTTGTGTTGAACAAAAGTGCATTTGAAGCTTGCAAGATGGAGAAAATGACCTATAATGCCAAATGACCTATAATCTTACTTTCCCAAAATACCCCTAACTTGTAAACCTCATAACTTGAGTTCTATAAATCAGATGGAAGACTTCTAGTACAATTTGGAAATCTAAGATCAATACTTGCAACTTTCATGTTGGCCAAAAGTTTACGAGAAACACCCTTCTAGGTCAAAAGTTCCTTGGAAGTTGGTGAACTTTCACAGACAAATTTCACATTCCTCAGATGACCTGTAACTTGTCTGGGTCATAACTTGGGTTATATAAATCCAATGGAGGACTTATAGTACTCAAATTAAAGCTAAGAGCATGATCTACAAGTTTCATGTTGGCCAAAAGTGGAGATGAAACTTGCATCTTGAGATGAGTGGTCTTGAAGATAGGCACTAAATAGGGGATTTTACCATGAGAATCCTAATTTAACAACTCCTCACACTTTGAATTCTTCTTGCATAGATCTTGGAATATCATCTCATGTGTCTCAAAACATCATTTCATGAATACCATGACCTAGAAGTAGGCTTTGACTTTCCTCAATTTGCACATTTGACCCAGGGTTGACCAGATGAAACCCTAGTGACACCAACTTCAACTGTGGCTCTTGCACTTAACACAAACCCTTGTCTGAGCTCTATCATGACCCTCTAGAAACTCCATGAGCTCTATCCACATACTATATCCATAATCAAAGCTTCACAACCCTCTGTTGGTCTTCCAATTACTCCCAAGTTAGGAGATGAACCCCATACAAGCAATCAAACTTCTCAAGGATTCAACCCTCTTCCTGATGACTCCTAAGCCTGAACAAAACCTCTAGCTAGGCTTCTCTTGACATAAACCACACTTGATCCCCTGCATAATGAGCCATGCTATGCTATGCAAATGCTAGAACAATGCAATGTTAAATGCAATAAAACATAGACCAGTTAAAGAAAAAGGTTGGGCAAATTTTGGGGTGCAACAGCTGCCCCTATTCAAGCGGCTTGGACCTGACTGGATGAAAAGAGAACGGATTTCAGACAATCGAGGTAGAAGACGGTTGAATACCAAAGAACCCGGAAATTTTCCAATCGCAGAAATAAACTACGAAAAACTGCTTGGGAAACAATATCCAAAAAACTAAATCCAGTCGTCACGGCAACAAACTGATCAATCATCTGATAAAGAACCTGATTTTATCACCAGTTACCTGCGTGACGCCACAGATAACAAACCCTAGGATTGGATCAACATGCACTTGATTCTCTCATATCGTCTAATGCTAGACAGGAAGAAAACTTGCTCACATCGTCTAAAGATAGACGGAGAAAATCATCCCAAAGGCCAGATCAACATGCACTTGATCTTATCACATTTTCTAAAGATAGACAGGAAGAAAATTTGTCCGAAGAACCACATCGTCAGTGAGAACTAGCGGAAAGAAAACCATATGAACTTCAACACCACCCATCAGATTTCAGAATCCTTTCGTCTACAGGAATTGATGGAAAGAAAAATATCCTCAAAGGGGCCACATCATCAGTAAGAACCGACAGGAAGAAAACCACCTTCAAAGAGCCATGTCGTCGATAAGGTTCAACAACCAGGAAAACCAAACATTCTTCAAAGAGCCTCGACGTCAACAAGGATCGACGGTCAGGAAAAACCCTCTTGAAATGTCATCTCATCCAATAAACAGAAAGAAAGTTGATATCTGAAAGATCGCCTTGAAACCTCTCAACGTCTAAAGATAGACGGAGAAAACCATACTCGAACTCACGACGTCTAAAGATAGACGGAGAAAACCATACTCGAACTTATGACGTCTAAAGATAAACGGAGAAAACCATACTCGAACTTATGACGTCTAAAGATAGACAGAGAAAACTCTGCTGGAAAATTATCTCGAAACTTCACATCGTCTAAAGATAGACGGAAAGAACACCATACCTGAACTCATGACGTCTAAAGATAGACGGAGAAAACTCTGCTGGAAAATCGTCTCGAAACTTCACATCGTCTAAAGATAGACGGAAAGAACACCATACCCGAACTCATGGCGTCTAAAGATAGACGGAGAAAACCATGCTCAAACTCACGACGTCTAAAGATAGACGGAGAAAACCACACTCGAACTCATGACTTCTAAAGATAGGCGGAGAAAACTCTACTCGAACTCATGATGTCTAAAGATAGACGGAGAAAACACCTGCTGGAGTAACACATCGTCAATATGAATTGACGGGAAGTAAAGTTTGTCGATATCAAATGACTGATAAACAAAGCATAATCGTCGTATGATCTGAAATACGAAATAACCAATGAGCTATCTGAACAAAGCTGCTAGATAAATGCCCCTGAACTGATTGCAGAGTGATTCACGTTGCCGCGTAAGGCTGATAGAAAAACTGGCTTATGCTTTGTATGCATATGCGTATGTTTGAATTTTTCTATGGTGTAATGCTCCATATAGGATGGAAATGCTACGCATTTGAGGATGAAATGCAAATATGATGCAAATATGATGATATATGCAAGATGCAAATGCAGGCTCGGGCTGCTGGAGAAAGCTGGATACAACAAAACCGCTTTAGCAAAATAAATGCTGAAGACAAAGCCAACTCCGCTGGGGATAACCGAATATCATAGAATTATTCCAGCAAAATAAATGCTGGAAGAGTGAAACCAACTCCGCTGGGGAATGACAGAATGTGCCAAGTATGATTGGACTTCTCTGGGGATAACTTACTCGTGCCAATGAAAATTGGACTTTGCTGGGGAAAACAGACGGAGTCTTCCTGCGTACCAATGAAGATTGGATTTTGAAATGATGTGCCAACATGGATTAGGCCTCGCGGTGATTGCCAATATGGATTGGGCTTCACATTGATTGCCAATATGTATTGGGCTTTAGGAATGGTGCACCAATATGGATGGGGCTTCCTGAAAATTGCCAATAAGGATTGGGCTTTAGGTTATCTGTGATGGGTCAGGTACAACTGACGCTGAAAACATTCTGTCTGAATTCACAGTTTCTGGTTGAAGGGTCAAGGGATAATAGCACGACTTCCAAACATTCGTCTCACACTTGAAAATTGGCTGAATCTGCTTGAGTAGCTCTGAGTAGCTCTGATGACACGGAGAGGAACAATTCCTTCGCTTCTGATTTTTCCCCAGCCTGTGGGATCTCTGTGGGAATACTCCTCAAAAGGAAATCTGAAAATCTGTACCATGATGGTCCGATATGAACTGCCTCAGCATTCTGAACCTTGGAGAGATGCTTCAGATCAATGGCCCCTTGGATATGGAATAACCTTTGCGCTCTTAGGGTGGCCTGCCCCAGTCTGCAATGACTTTGCCCCTGATTGGCTGTTTCGGAGAAGTACCTCTGGCTTCAAGAGATTTACCGAATCTTGACCTGATTGCCCCAAAATAACTGACTTTGGATGGCTGACCTCACTAGGGATCACTTGATATAGCTTGCCCCGACTTACAGAGCATTCGGGCGTTCTGCATTCTATCATGATCAGACTTTCCACGGTAGGAAACTTTCCTGCTGTCAAGCGCTTACTCGAAAGTAAAACAAGTTGTTCTGCATAAAAGATATATTAATGCAACGCATATGACAGTTTTGACATCCAATCTGTTCACTGGAAAAAAGAAAAACAGTTTATGGCATATAATGCACAAATCATCTATCAGAATATCAACATCAGTACCAACATGGTAAGAAGAACCCTTTTAGGAGTCATTTTCGACGCGATCTTTACCGAAGTATGCCTTCGAAACAAACCTGCTTCAATTAGGAGTTTTGAAGGTTGTAACGTGGCCAGGTTCACAGTTTTGAAAGGAAAGGATAAATGCTCAAAGTTTATTTTAACCCACCCATTCTCCTTGATGTTCTCCAATCCTACGTTCGGCTAATTCGACCTTAGCGTTTACCTCTTAAAGGTTGAAAGATAGGAGTGATAGTTCGAGAAACTATGAGTTTTTGGAGTGACAACCACTCACTCTTCGTCTTTGACACTTGGGGTCACACGACTCGTATTTCATTTGAGGATTTTTCTTTTGTAATCCTTTCATTTTTCTTTTTCTTTCCCTAACTTTTGCCTGGACTGACTCTTTTGAGTTTCTTTTGATTTTCAAGTCCAGTGGGATGCCCTAATTTTTGCCTAAGTCATTTATTTTGAATTAGCAGGCTTTTGATTCTTTTTCCTTCCTTTTTTTTGAACAAGTCGTGTGACACTGGTTGTCTGACTCTTTGGGGAATAATGTGACTGTTTCACTCCTGCCGTTTAACCATGGTGGTTTTTTTTAGGCACGACTTATACAAGTGTGATTGTTCCTCGAACGAACACTCCTTTTGTAATTTGGACGCTCGGTCAAATTAGCTAACACCTACCCTTCCCTAGGTTAAGATTGGGGGTTTTTCGTCTTCAAAAAGAACTCCTACTACTAGGATCAAAGGGGTCGACAAGGGATTATCTTCCTTATAACTCCGGTGTTTAGGGATTTGAAACAATGCATGTACATCATCAGCATGTTTTATTTCAAAAGCATACAATATCGGAAGCTTGCATGTCGTTCATTTTCGTCATCCTCCCCGGATTCCGCTTAACCAAGCGTTGGATATCTGTAAAAATCAATTAGTGAACACGAATGGATTTAATCAAAACATGCATACTCATTTCATTATCATCAATTGAATGAAAACAACAAGTTTTACAAACAAGATTGCAATTTAAACAGAAAAGAAACTACAAACAATGACAAGATAAAACAAAGGAAAATGCCAGCTTCCGAAAACCGGGCCTTCACATCTGATTCGCTGCTGAACCAGCCATCTTCAAAGTTGCTTATTGAAACCATTCTGCTTAAAACGGCAACCGGGTGAACTGTCTCTCTGACTTCATTGGGTTTTGCCTAGCACACAGGTTTGACCGATAACGAGAAGGTTGTTGATCCTGGAGAGGAGCTAATGTCTGTTGCAAAGACTGGACCGATTGTTGACCTTGAACAGTTGAACCACTTGGCGGTTGAGTAGGAATTAGCAGGGACTCCTTTTGTTCAGGTGCTTTCATCCTCAGGCTTGGTCTAGGTACAGGCAACAACTAAGGACAAGGGGATTCTGACACCATTGA
Source organism: Lathyrus sativus (assembly GCA_963859935.3). Taxonomy (NCBI): domain Eukaryota; kingdom Viridiplantae; phylum Streptophyta; class Magnoliopsida; order Fabales; family Fabaceae; genus Lathyrus; species Lathyrus sativus. The sequence continues at coordinate 4,665,366 of CAWUDS030004439.1, read as the reverse complement.
GTCCAGGATATACTCCTTGTTGCACCCTAAAATTTGCTCAACCTTATTCACTTGGTTTATGTTTCAATATCATTAGCATTTGCATATAGAGCCATGTACATAGGTTAACCATCTGCATAGCATAAGCATAGCAAGTCATCCAACAGGGGACCAATCATTATTTTCATCTTTAGAGGCCTATTAAGAGGTTATTATTCTAATTCAACCTCATTCAAGTCATCAGAAAAGAATTTGAAAGCAGAGAGTTCAATAAGATCAAGCTTTGAGTCTATCTCCTATCTGAGGGCATCTGAGGATCAACAAGGGAGTTATGAGCTGTGAATTGAGAGCATGGGGAGTATTTAGACATCTTGGAGGACTTAGAAAGGCATTTGGAGAAGGAAACAAGTTGTTGATGTGATCACAAGGATTACAGTTGAAGACAGTCAACTAGGGTCTCATCTGGGTCAACCCTGGGTCAACTCTAGGTCAATTGACTGATTGAAAGGCATAAAGGGCTATTGGAGAGATGTGGGGTGCATCATTTGACATGGAGAATAAGGATATGTTGTTATGATAAGAAGAAATCAAGAGAAATCAAGGAGAAGAGGAGGTCCTAAATTAGGGTTTCTATGTAAAATCCCCTAGTCTAGGTCAAATTTCCAAGCAAGATAAGACAAAATGCAAGCTTCAAATGAATCCTTGGACAACATGAAACTTGTAGAGGATCTCAAGACCTTTAATTTGAGTGGTGGAAGACACTAAGGAGATTTATAGAACTCAAGTTATGGTCCTTGCAAGTTACAGGTCATCTGAGGTATCTGAAATTTTGTCTGTAAAAGTGACTTGACTTCCAAGCAATTTTTACCCCTCAAGGAGATTTCAAATGAATTTCTGGTCAACATAAGAGTTGTTCCTTATTGTCTTAGCTTTCTATAATGGTATGGTATGCCTTCATAGGATGTGTGGAACTCTACTTATGGTCTTGGCAAGCAAAGGGTATTTTGGTCATTTGTGAATTACAGGTCATTTTAACCTATGCCCAAAACTCATACAAGGAAGCTTCAAATGGAAAACCTTACAACATAAAACTTGTTCCAAATGACATTTTGAGTCTATAAAAGTGACCATGAGAGATTAGAAAGATTCATAGCACAAGGTTTCAAAATTGTTGGATTTAATGAATAAAAATGGCCTTAAAAATGAGATTTTTCATATCTTGGCCAAATGAAGCAAAATTATAGGTCATTTTGAATGGAAAGATCATTTTAAGGACATTGGCTAAAGTGGAATTTTGAGCTTAGTTCATAATTTGTGAGTTATCCATGGTTGCTTGCAATAAAAGAAACATAAACCAAATTCAAGGGAAAGAATGCAAGGGAAACTTCTCCAAGTTTCTAGGAGGTTCTAACCTCACCTATATAGTGATAAGAGATAGTTCATGCCATGGTTGGTGATTCCATTTGTTCAAAAACCTCAAGTTTTACACACTTTCTCATTTTTGCATAAGCTTCACAAACTCTCCATAATCTCCATCAATTCTCACTATTCTTGATTTGATCATCATCTAGATCATTCATAGGTCAGAATTGTGTCAAAGAATTGGTTGAATTGGTCAAAGATTGTACCATTCATCTTCTTCATTCAACTTGCAAGAAGGGTTCAAGTCCAAGATTCAGGAGGTTTACACACGAATCATTGCATACAGAACTCTTAATTCAAGACACTGAGCAAGTCCCAATCACTGCAAGTCTCAAATTCAAGGAGTAGCATAGCTGTTTCATCATTTTGCACCAGGTTTGTTTTCTGTTCGAATTGCTTAGTTGAGTTAGAATCTTAGGGATTTGGTAGTGTAGAATGGTTAAGCATAGGCAGATGACTGTTTCTGATGAATTTGAGCAAGTTTCATGAAGGTTGAGTATGAGACACCAAATCTGTTAGAGCTTGTAACTACTAGGATAAGGCACGAAAATCTTGGGAAATTAGCATGTTGAAATCAGCTTGAGTTGTAGTTGAGTTTAGGACAAAAACTATGGAGAATTGAAACAGTTGATCACAGGTGTTCATGGTGGATCATGGCTGTGCTACCTATCGAATTGGTTGATTGAATGAGTTTTAGGGCAAACTAATAATATAGACTTGTAGAAGGGAAGAATTGGACTATTTTTGCTTTTTATACCTTGAAGTTTCATGGCTTGTGGAGGGAGAAAGACGAACTCGAGCATGGCTGCATGGAAGGGAACTCTGAAAACCCTAGGTCTAACTTGGGGACGATGACTGTGTGCCGTTGGATCTTCCAAAATTATTGACTTAATCATCTAATCCTATGGTCCATATTCAAACTGAAAACGGAGGGAGTAACTCACATTAAAACGCCGCGTTTCATTTAATTGAAACGTTGGGCTTGGACTCAGATGGCTATACGCACCCCCATTTTTCAAGCCCACCTGGATTACAACTGGAGCGAATTGCTTTTCTCACCCCCTCCCTTTATTTCTTTATATTTTCATTTTAATTTCCTTTTATTTCTCATGCATTTTATAAAAATCATATAAAATTGAAAAAACATTATTTTTTGATGATTCTTTTTGCATAATTTTCTTTGAAGAGTCTAGAAAATTATAAAAAATAAAAATTGCATTTTATTTTTTATTTGATATTTTTGCCATATTTTCCAAATAAATAGCATTTTAAATAGTTTCATTTCATACATAAATTTGTTAATTTTTGTTCTATTAATTGCTTTAATATTTTTTGTCCATTCTTTTTAGGTTGTTTAGTTTAGACATTAAACTTGTAAATACAATTTAATTCATATTTTTAGGAGTTAGTTTTAGTTGATTAGTTTAGGTGGAAACAACATGAACAAATTAGGGTTTTAAGTGACAACTTAGGAGAAGTAGTTCATTTCCCTTAGGATTTAGGGATTAAATAGTTTAGCTATGGGACTATAGGGCCTATGGGTAGCTATTAGATCCCCTTAGAAAAGTCAGGATTCCCCTACTGCTATTAATGTACTGTCTGTATTTGTCTGATTGGTGTGGTGTGCCCTTTGGGGATGATTGCTTGCTTGTTTGGGTATTGGGACTGTCTGGGGATTTGGGAGAGTTGCAGACTGAAGATGATAAAGCCATTGGAGATCCAGAGACTGAAGACCAACTTCCAGAGTTGGAGAGGAGATTTTTGCCATCAGCTGTTAAGGAGATTAGGGTTTAGGAACTAGGCAGAGCTCTAGGTTAGAAAGTTTGATTCTCAAACATGGAAGGTCTTGACTGCCTCCATTCCTCTCTGTGATACAGAGTCTCTCTGAGACACTCACCCCCTTCCTTTGGAAGGCTTGGTGCTATTGTCTGAGGGATAGAACTCTTGAGAGAAAATGTCTTATGTGTTAGTGGCATTTGGTTTACCACCATTGGTAGTCAACTAATTACTTAGCACCCAATCCACCCTGGTGATTGATCCCTCAGCTTGGAGGATAGGACTTGAAGAAAAGCCATTGTAGACTGAAGATTGGCAACCAAAGCCTTTGCTTGAAGACTGTGAAGATAGAGACTACTGCTGACTGAAGCTTGTAGCTGATTGGAGATGATCTGAAGATGGATATTGATGCAGAGTTGCAGTGGCTGTTTATTTTGCAGTATTTTATTTCTGATGTATTGATTGGTTTTCCGGACTGTATTGTTTGCTGTTTACCCTGCTGGGTTGAAGGTGAAGCCTGTTCACTTTTGCCTATTGTTTTCCAGGTTCGAGGTTGAGTGGGACTCCCTTGCCTCGCTTGTATTGTTGCATTCATGCATTTTACTGTTTTACTGTATATATCTGATATTGTTGCTGTTTCCGTCTATTCCCTTAGGATCTCTGTTTCTCTCTGTGCAAGAGAGGAGCATGATAGACACTAGGTCTTAACCCATGCATGATAACATTAGGTTAGTTTGTTTCCCCTCGCAACCGTAGGTTGGAGTTCTGTCTCTTCTTCCTCAAAACAAACAGAAAAACACCAATAAAATTTCAAACACAATAAAAGACACTTCTTCCGTAAAAGAATGTGAACTCATCAAAATGTCATTTTTTGTCCGCCGGGATTGTTAATCAGAAAACCCTTTTTCAGAAGGAATAAAATCAATCAAGACAGACTTGTGTCGTACGTGGCCCGAACTACGTTTGCTCTGATCTTTCATGCTGTATGAAAGTACGTAGGCATAGGATGCGATATCCTAGCGAGCAACCTTCCCCTCCTTTCCCGTAGGTAGGCGAACTACGTTGACTCTGATTTCTCGTTCCAGACGGGAATACGTAGGCATAAAGTGCGATACTTTGCCAAGTCATTTTATTTCCCTTTTATCTTCTTTTAACCCTTGACCTTTAGAGTAGATAGAATAACAATTCATACCCGAAAACAAGTGTGGATCCCGTCGAGTACGACGGACGTAAGGGGTGCTAATACCTTCCCCTTGCGTAACCGACTCCCGAATCCAGGGTTTGGTTGCGATGACCATACCTTTCCCCGTTTTGCGGTAGGTTTACCTCGAGCGTTTCCTTTCCCTCCTGTGGGATAAATAACGCACGGTGGCGACTCTTCTGTTCAGCCGGCGCCGATTTTCGCAGTAGCGACAGCTGGCGGCTCTGCTGGGGATTCAACGTCCCCCGGCTGCTAAGGACCGCGATGGTTCTTATGCATTTGGGATCCAACGTCCCTTAAGAGAGTCAATCCTAGCGCTTGTTTTCCCGTCGTGGATTTTGTATGGATTTATATTTCTGACCTTTATTTTTCAGCATTATATATATATTGATTATTATCGCTGTATTGGGGTGTGACGGGTGTTCTGATATTGAGTGAGAAGCCGGACCTGGGCTTGAGTGCACCTTAGACTTAGAGTAGAGATTAGTGGGCGCGCACGTGCTTTGCATGTCCTAGTGTCCCGCGAAATCTACACTCAGACGAGGTTCTTCTGGTTGGCCTCCTGTCCTGCCCTTTGGGTGGCTTGGGTTGCTGGTTAGTTGGATTGTCGACTCTGGGGACCGATCATTTGGAAGTTGGCTAAGTGAGGCCTCTTCAGGATTTGATGATGCCACTCCTTCTGGGAATCGTATCATCAACCCTGAAAGTCTGTGACGCCGACGACCGCATAGGATGCCATACCTTTGTCAGTTACTAGGACACCCACCTGTGAGAGGGTTTGGGGTTATGCAGGTAACTAGACCTTCAGATACCGGCTATTTCTTGATCAGAGATCCTGGGTATTTATGGGGAGTTATGAGGTCTGTCAGAGACCATTTGGAGATGTGTTATGAGGTCTGTCAGAGACCAGTTGAAAAGTCTTGAGGTTTGTCAGAGACCTATTGGAGTTATGATTTGAGGTCTATCAGAGACCAGCCAGAGTTGTATTGTGGGTCTGTCAGAGACCATTGCTGGAGCTTTGTTTTAGGTCTATCTGAGACCAGGGTGTGAGGACTTCTAGAGAGTCTATCTGAGACTTCTTGATATGGTTCAGGCTATTCAGCTACGGCATTTGGTCCATGTTGCATGTTACTTGCATTGCATTGTTTGCATACCCATCATCATTGCATCCCACTAACGTGTGTCTCTGCTACAGGTGCATTTGCATTCCCCCAGTTCTAGTGTCGGGACTTCTGCGTATTTGATCATGGCTGGTTTGAGGATGACCGTTGCGTATAAGCTACCTGTCCCCGATATTACTCCACTCCTGGGTCTGATTTCTCTTGCAAATGAGGATGTCCGTAGAAGCTTCAGGCAGAGTTACGGACGGTTGTTGGGTTTAGTGCGCAGGTCTACTGAGGATGAATTGAATGGGCTGTACACCTTAATGCAATTCTATGACCCGACTTTGAGATGCTTCACGTTTGCGGATTTTATCGTAGGGCCTACCATGGAAGAGTATGTAGAGTTTACTGAGCTGCCAGTTCAGAATGCACTTCCTTTTATTCACTCAGCCGCTGAGCCCAATTTGGAGGATTTAGCCAAGGCCCTACATATGAAGGCTTCTGACTTGTTGATGACTGCGTGGCGAGGGGTTCCGGGTTTTTCTCTTCAGTTTCTGGTTGGTAAGGCTCAAGAGTACGCCAAGAATGGGTGTTGGGTGGTCTTTAATGCTATTTTGGCCCTCTGCATTTATGGGATAGTGTTGTTCCCTAATTTCCCGAACTTCGTGGACATGGATGCATTTCATCTATTTGCTGTCGGTAATCCAGTACCAACACTGATCGGGGACTTTTACCATTCAATGCACTACAGGAATGAGAACAGGAGAGGCAAGAATGTCTCCTGTTGCGTACCTTTGTTGTATATGTGGTTCAAGAGCCATTTTCCATCGAGGGGACCTTTCATGGATAATGCAATTACGCCCGACTGGCCAGAGCATATGATGAGGTTAACTTCTGAAGACGTTGATTGGTTTGATAGAGATCTGCTGGGATCCGAGCTTATCTTCAGTTGTTCTGGTTACCCTAATGTTCCGCTGATAGGAAGAAAAAGGTGTATCAATTACAACCCTTCTCTGTTCGTCCGTCAGTTCGGATATGCCCTGAAGAACCCGCCAAAAGAGGAAGAAGTACAGGAATCCCTGTACTTCACTGGAGATGTGAAGGGGGAGTTATTGGCCAAGTTGCAGCATGCCTAGACGCGCATTAACCGAAGAGGGAAGCCGTTGTTAGGAAAGAATGACTGTCAGGCCTATGCACCTTATAGAGTTTGGATTCAGGAGAGAGCCAGTCAGTTGAAGATGCCATTTCCAAACGCACCAATTCTTGTTCCTATTCCGGTAGCGGAGCCAACTACTGTCTCTAGGGAAGCCTACGAGCAGGTGGTGAGAGAAAAAGAAGCCTTGTTGAAGATCAACGAAGGGTTAGAGCAGGAGCTAGCCCAGATACGCAGTGAGAAAAACAAGGCCATCCATGCTTTCCAACAGCAGATTGAGCTAATGAACAGATTAGGCGCTGAGCTAACCGAGGAGAGGAAGAAGCGCGAACGTCTGGGGCAAGAGTTCAGAAGTTCCCATGACATGCTTGAATCCAAGAAGAAAGCGCTTGACATCGCTCACCGAGAGATCTCTTCTTGCAATAAGACTTGGAATGCCACGCTCACTAACAACAAGAAGAGGGAGGATAAGTTGAAGCAGCAAATCTCCGACCTCGAAGAGCAGTTTAAGTCCAGCATCAAGAAGTGTGAGGAAGAAGTGATGACCCGGTATAGTCTCCAGAATGCACTAAACAAGGCCATCAAAGGGAGAGACGAAGCTGTGTCCCAGAAGCGTAAACTGGAAGATCGCTTCGGAGAGGGGGCATGGGAAGAAACTGCTGAAGACGTACGTCGTGTTCTTAAGAAAAGAAACCAACTTGTTGAAGGGCTGCTTGCTCGACCCAGTCACCCGGAGACCAAGAAGTTGCTAGAAGAATACCAGACTTATGGGAGGATTTGATCATTTCATGTAGTAACTTGTATGCTTTATTTGCACAGTGCTGACCATCACAGGATTGTTGGTCGAGGTCATGCCTTCTCTTTGTACCTTTGGTAACATTGTATTCTGGGTTTATTGGTTTCTCAGCAATATATGAGGCTTTCTGTGATTCAGCTCCGATCTTTATATTATTAGCACTGTCACTGCACCGACACCTTCACACTAGAATCGGGGAATGAACTTCCCTAATGCACAGACACACACATTACATTGCATTCATATTCATATTACATTACAGGTAATCATTGGATGTTATCTTATTTCCTGCTCTGCACCAGGTACTTTTCAGGATTGCAGATCAGCACCCGCACCGCTATTCTACCCGCACCAACTGTCGAAGAATCATGGATCAAATGCAGAACGAGATGCAAGATGTGCGCGAGAAGCTAGCTCTCTTTATGCAGACCATGGAAGCTATTGCAAAAGGTCAGGAGAATTTGCAAGCCATGGTCCAACCTCTGTTGGCCCGAAATGCTAGTCATGGTAACGAGGATCATCAGTCTGTACGAGTCGATACTGCTCATGGAGATGGCACTCCCACGCCAGTGGCTCCACCTGTAGTCAATATACCCACTGCTAATGTCAACAACGCTACCGCTGCTGTGAATGGTAACGCCGGAGTTGGGAACGAGACTGCTGTCCATAACGTTGGGCTTGGGGACGTCAACTTGGGTGATGAATATGGGAGGCAACGGCTTTGTCAATGCTGGATTCGGGTTCAATGATCAGGGATTCGATAATACTGGGAAATATGGTTTCAATGCTCAAGGCTTTGGGCAAGATGGTTATGGTGTGGCCAATCAGGGCTATGGAGGTTTCGGAAATGGAAACGGCGCTGGGTTTATGGCTTTTGGGCCTGCTGAAGGAGTTCAAGGGTACGGCAACAGAGGCCGAGGTCCGGGGATGAATCAGATCAGGGCTGGACGTAATAATGGGTATGACGGGTATGGAGCTGGAAATGGTATGTGGCAAGAAGATCAGCAGGAGGACGCCTTCTCCGGCAGAGGTTTCGAAGGACCGATGGATGACTCCCAGAAGATCAGAATGCTGGAAGAGCAGATGAGGGGGGTCCTGAACCAAAGTGCTGTGGGCTTGGACATGGCAACAATGGGTCTGGTACCTGGCTTGAGGGTGCCAATCAAATTCAAAGCTCCTGCGTTTGATAAGTATAAAGGGGACACATGCCCGAAAGTGCATGTGCGAGCCTATTACAGGAAGATGTCTGCATACTCAACTGATGAAAGAATGCTAATGCATTTCTTTCAAGATAGTCTGTCGGGCCCTTCCCTAGAGTGGTATATGGGGTTGGATCCAACCGATATCAAGACATGGAAGCAATTGGCAGAGGCATTTGTAGCTCACTACAAGTATAACAGCGACTTGGCACCCAACCGGGTCCAATTGGCAGGGCTGTCGCAGAACAAGGGGGAAAGTTTTAAAGAGTACGCGCAAAGGTGGCGCGATATGGCTGCCAGGGTCCGTCCTCCTGTAGAAGACAAGGAAATGAATGACATGTTCGTCGGCACATTCACAGGCTTGTTTCATGACATGCTGTTTCATACATCCCTGGCTAGTTTTTCAGACCTAATTCTGATGGGAGAAAAGATTGAGCGTAACATCAAGCAAGGAAAATTTCAGGTTGAGGAATCAACTGCATCTGGCAGTAATAGGAAGGCTTTTGGTGGGCGCCGTCAGGGCGAGGCAAGCGCAGTGTTTGGAGGCCGAGGCCGAGGCCAAGGCAGGGGACGAAACCAATATCGTCAGCCGCAGCAGGTGGCGAGTGTTACTATCCCGTACCAGCAACAACCACTTCAGCAACAACAACCGTCTCAGCAGCAGCCAATGCAGCAACAGCAGCCTCAGCAGGGGGCACAGCAGGCTCAGCGAAGATTCCAGGGTGGTAAACCAAGAAGAGTGTTTGAGAAGCCTCCCACGACATATGCTGATTTATTGCAGACATTGTTGGGATTGAACCTGGTAGAGAAGAGAACTCTGGCACCGATAACGGGAGCTCCCCCGTTTGGTTACGATGCGAGCAGGCACTGTGAGTTTCATTCTGGGGCTCCGGGCCACGATATAGAGGGTTGCCATGCTTTTAAGCACATTGTGCAGGATCTTTTGGACAATAAGACTATTAATTTCGGAACGGCAGGTCCGAATATAGTGCAGAAGCCCATGCCTAATCATGGGGCAAACGCCATTCTGACTGAGGAAGGGTTGAATCTGATTATGAATGTCGACGATTTAAAGACGCCGCTGAACGAGATAAAAAGCAGATTGTTGCAAGGGGTGTTTATCCAGGATGTGACGAGTATTGCTTAGAATGCTGGGCCCTAGTTGGGGGGTGTGATGATTTGAAGAAAGGCATCCAGGCCCTAATTGACGGCGGCACATTGCAGTTTGACCGAGCAGCAATCGAAGAGCCCGCAGGGGCAGTAGCAGATAATCAGAGTGATGTGGCCACTGTAACGATTCCTCGAAAGACAATTACTATTGCAGCACCAGCTCAGCGACCACCGATCACTATAACTAAGGCCGGGCCGATCCCGTACGAGAATACAAGAGCAGTCCCCTGGTCATATGGGTTGGAGGTGTATTGTGACGGGATAAAGATTGATGTTAATAAGCAGCCAACCGAGGCTGTGGATAATGTTGTTGGTTCGGGAGGTATGACAAGGAGTGGTAGGATCTTTATATCACCTGAAGTGGAGGCCGAAAGACTAGCAAAAGGAAAAGGGAAAGTGGTTGAGAATGTTCCGGTGCAAGCCAGCGAAAAAGAATCGGCATCGAAAGATGTAGAAGAGTTCATGCGCTTGATTCGAAAAAGTGATTATAAGATCGTGGAGCATCTGCAACAGACGCCGTCCAAAATATCTATCCTGTCATTGCTGTTGTGTTCTGAAGCTCACAGAAATGCTTTGTTGAAAGTCCTGGATACTTCCT